>JAQZBX010022885.1:0-11158 GCA_029593785.1 Cabassous unicinctus | reverse complement strand
AATGAAAAAAGGCCAAGACAATTAAAATTAAAGTTCTAAAAAATGTAATATTGAAAGTAGAAACTCAAGGGAAATATTAAAGAGCTAATTAGACACAACTAAATAGAGAATTAGTGGAGGGGAATATGGCCGTGAAGAAATTACACATAATATAGCATAGCAAGACAGTGAGTTAAAATATAAGAAAAAGAGGTGTGGGATATGGAGACATAGTGAAAAGGTCTAAGATATAGCTAATCAGAATTGCAGAAGAAAACACTAGAGAAAATGAGGAAGAGGCACTATTTGGAGAGATCATGACTAAAATCTTCCTAGAAAAAGTGTGCTGAAAAATACAAATTCTCATTTTCAGGATGCCTGATGAATGCCAAGCAAGATAAATAAAACAAAATATATAAAAGAATAGCAGAGTAAAACTTCCCAATACCAAAGACAAAGAGAAAATGATTAATGACCCAGAGAGGAATCACAATTAGACTGACAGGAGATGACTTAATATCAATAATGGAACCAAGAACACATTGAAATGGTATTTCCAAAAGCTGGGAGAAAAGTAACCATCATGATGGAATTGTATACTTAGTGCAACTATCTTTAAGAACCAGGATGAAATATAGACGTTTTCAGCTAACAAAACAAAAACGTAAGGATTACAACAAACACACCTTCAGTATAATTAATTATTTTGTATATACTTCAGTAAAAGGGAAAATAATCCCAAGAGAGAGGCAAGAAGAAATAACACACACACAATGTTTCTAATAGGTTAAAAAGACAACTGAACAAAAATTGGACAATAGTGTAAAATTGATAGAGGGATGACCAGAGTTAACTTATTCTAAAGTCTTTATATTGCTTGAGAAGAGGACAAATTTATATTATATCTAGATTTTAATAAGTTAAATATGCATGGTAAAAATTCAAGAGTAATTACAACAAGAATAAGACTAGAATGTATAATTTCCAACTCTGTAGAGGGAGGATAATGTAATAAGGGGAAAAATAAAATTTAATCCAAAAGAAAATAAGAAAGTTAAAGATGTGAAGTAGAGAAACATTAAAAAAAAAAAAGTATTTAATAAAATGGTAGAAGTAAATCCAAATACATCAGTGACCAATACATATAAATATTCTAAACTATTCATTCAAAAGGCAAAATTGCCAGACAGGATTTAATAAATTCTGGTTAGAAGAATATGAGCACCCAAAACCATTCTCCCCTGGTACCACAGAAATTAACTGGAGCTAGGCCCATAGCTGCCAGGCTTCACTGATTTTCCCAGCCTCTCTTGCAGCATGGATTGGCCATGTGACTGTTTTTGCCATTAAGAGTGATATTGATTTTCCACAGTTTCTTGGCTCCCCTGTCATTCGGACAATGAAAGCAGTCTAAGGCATGACAAAGTGATGTCCTGGACGGTGATGACTGAATGATTGTATGGGACAGGCCCACTCTTCAAATTGGATTGTTCATCTTTAGCTGTTAGATGGGAGAGAAACTTCTTTAAACCACTGGCTTATTATCAGGTCTAATCTTACAGAGATTCTTTCAGAATATCAGATAAAGCTAAAGAAAGTCAAGAAAACATATGTACAGAGAAATTCTGTTCAATATTTAAGAAACTGATTATTCCAGAAATGCAAGATTGATTTAAAATTAGAATGTTTATTAATTTAATTCAATACACTAAAGTATTAAAAAAAAAGAAAAACCATAAGGTCAGGAAAAAGCATTAGATGCAAAAACAAAAGCATTAAGCAAAATTAAATATCCATATATATATTTTTTAATTAAAGTCTTAGCAAATTAAAATAAAAAGACTCTTCCTTAACTTTAGGGCAAAAGCCCTAAAGCAATACTTGATAAATTTTTAAAATAGATTTCCCCTTGTCAGATACAAGAAAAGTATGCTTGCCATCATCACTTCTATTGAACCCTGTGCTGAAGGTACTAGCAGAACAGGAAGACAAAAAAAAAGGAATTAAAAGGTACAATGATTTTAAAGGTATAAGAAATAATATCTAAAATAATCTATTAAACAAATATAACAACAAGATGCTTTAGCAAACTTTCTGTATGTAAAATAAATATATAATATATTGAAGTCTATAAAATCCTATAACAGCATCAAGTAGAAAATGTAATTTAAAAAATGATAGCCATTACAATAACAATAAAATCTGAAATAGAAACAAGTATAATAAAATATGTTCAAGACATTGATGTAGGAAAAGAAAAGTTCAAAGATATTAAAAACCCAAGCAAATGGAGTGGATAGACTTGAATAAGAATACTAAACATCATTAAGATATCAACTCTCCCTAAGTTGACCTGTAGTAATAAATCAAATCAAAATTCCAAAAGGGTTTTCACGGAATTTCACAAGTTGAAGTGCAAAGGGCCACAAACAGCCAAGATTCTCCTGAAGAAAAATGAGGTGAAGGTTTCAAACTTTCCCTAATAGTTGACAAACTTATTTTAAAACTATGGTAATTAACTATAGTACTGGCACTAGGATAAACAAGCAGATGAATGAAAAATCACCATTAACAATAGAGCCCAGGAAAAGACCCACATAAATATATGTCTGAGCTAGCAATGAAGATCGGTGGATACTGGAACAATTCTTTATTTATATGGAAAAAATTAAATTGAATCTCTACCTCATATCATATAAAAAATCAATTTCAGATGGGTCTAATATTTATATGCAAAAGATAAAACTTTAAAACTTTTAATAGAAAATATAGAATAACTTGTGGAATAAAATACAGAATAATTACCTTGAGGTAGGGAATTTCATAAATAAGATGAAGAAAATATAGAAGAGCAAGGAAAATATTGATAAATTCAACATTTAAAAAATTGTTAAAAGCACCACAGAGTAAAAAGACAAGCCCAAAACAAGGAAAGGTATTTGCAATGTATATAATTGACAAATATTACTATCCAGAATTAAATCTACTAAGAATCAATAAGAATAAAAAACAAACCAAGAGTCAAATAGATAAAAGACATGGACAGCCATTTCACAATGGAGGAAACGTGAAAGGACAATACAATGAAAAAAATCCTCATCTTCATTAGTAAAAAACAAAAATGTAAATTAAAACCACAATGACCTATCATCTAATATCTATCAGAGTGACAAAAATTAAAAAGTCTTGCAATACCAAGTTTTGGCAAGAACATGGAATAATGTGAAATTTCCCTGCTGGTGGGAAGGTAAATTGATTCAACTTTAGAAAAGAATTTGGCCTTATCTAGAAAAATAAAAACTGTTCGCACCCCACATTCCTAGTATACACTCCAGCAAGTGTGTACCAGTAAATAAGGAAATGTGTGCAAAAAAATTCATTCCAGCATTGTTTGCAATGGCAAAAACCTGGAAACAGCATAACTGTTCATTCATAGGTAAGTAGATAAATTACTTGTGGTGTATTCCTACAATGGAATACTATGCAGCAGTAAACAGAAGCTAGAGCCATAAACTTCAATATTGATGAGGTTCACATAATACTAAACAAAAAAGTCATGTAAAATATGGATATCATTATTCCATTTATAAAAAAGTCAAAATCAGGAAAAACTAAACAATGTATTGTTTAGGGATAAACATTATCTATAATAAAATGAGAAAGAGATGCAAGGAAATATTCAACACAAAATTAGAGAATGGTTATCTGTGGGGAGAGGGAGGGAAGCAATTAAGAAGGGGGGCATGGGGAAACGGATGTGGCTCGAAAGATTGGGCTCCCCCTCTACCATATAGGAGGTCCAGGGTTCAATTCCCAGGGCCTCCTGGTGAAAGTCAAGCTGGCCTGCGCAGGAGAGCTGGCCCGCACAGAGAGCTGGCGCAGCAAGATGACACAAAAAGAGACACAGAGGAGAGACAATAAGAGACGCAGCAGACCAGGGAGCTGAGGTGGCGCAAGAGATTGAGCACCTCTCTCCCACTCCGGAAGGTCCCAGGATCGGTTCCTGGTGCTGCCTAAAGAGAAGATAAGCAGACAGAGAAGAACACACACAGAGCAGAGAGTGAGCACAAAAATAATGGCGGGAGGGGTGAGAAATAAAAATAAAATTTTTTTAAAAAAGAAGGGCGGCATGGAGGGCTTTCAAAGTACTGCTAATGTTCTATATCTTAAGCTAGGTGGTGCCTGTACAAGCATCGATTATTATTCCTCAAACTTTATTTTTGTGTTGTATAAATTTTTTATAGTTCTACATAACTCACATACTTTTCCCAACAAAAAATATCTATTTTTAATTATTAATGTTTTTTTTTTTAATCAGGAATGGGTGATAAATTTTACCAAATTCCTTTCACCACCATTGGAGATCATCCTATGACTTTTCTCCATTGGCCTTTTAATATGACCAGTGTAATATATTTCCTAATATTGAACCATCCTTGTATTGCTAGAATTAATCTGTTGGCCAAGGTATTTAATGAACTAGATTGATTTTGCAATTGTCTAATTTAGCATCTTTACATTAATACTAAATGAGAATGGTCTACAGTTTTACATTTTCTTTCAAAGGATAGACTTTAACCTCCATTACTTGATTTATAGTTTTAAACATTATCAATTGACTCCTCAGTAAAAAGATAACTCAACACAAACACATTCCTTCCCATTTCCTCTCCACCCCTCAGAGTATAATTAATTACATACTACTGTGCTACTTCATCTACAATTTCCTTGGTTGCTTAAGTAGATTTTTATATTTAAGTAGACTCTGGGTTCACCCCTGCTTCAAAATAAAATGAAACATCTTTCAGAACTTTGAGTAGATAATGTTAACAATGTAAGAGCAGCTGATGTCAACAGCAGATATCTAAGTTCCACACTGTAAGTTTAACAAAATATGTTGAATATTAATATGTGTGCTAAAATCAGGATATTAGTTCATGTTTGAGCATTGCCTGTTTGTAGATAGTATACAATTTTTCTTTTGTAAGTGTATTTATTTGCATTCATCCTATAAACATCTCAATGAATCTTAATGTCATATTAAGTATGATTCTTAACTTCTCTTACTCTTCTGTTAACTGTTTCACATACTATGCAAGATTCCCACTGCTATCAATGGTTTTTTAAAAACTTTTTATTTTGAATTACTTTCAAACTTACATGACAGTTGCAAAAATAATGCAAAACCCAGAGAACCCCAAAATACCCTACCCCTCCCTGCCCCAGGCCAGATACCCAGATTTGACCAATAACATTACCACATAGGCTGTATCATTCTACCAATCTATTCATCCATCCATCGGTCTGTCCATCTGTCTGTTTTCTAATCATTTGAAATTAGGTGGTATGTATCATGGTCCTTGAACAGTTTGTACATTTCCTAAGTAAAGGATATTAATTTACACGACCACCTAAAGTACAGTTATAATTGTGCTTCAGGTAGTTAAGTAAGTGAACACTTCATGAATTTGCATGTCATCCTTGAGCAGGGACCATGCTAATCTGGATTGTTCCAGTTTTAGTGCATGTGCTGCCAAAGCAAGCATTATCAATGTGTTTTCTAAATGCAATTTCTTGTATTGAGAGCATTTGGCCAGTACATGTTATTTGGAGAAAGATTCCTGACTTAAAAATCCTATCTCCCTTCATGCCTACCTTTTTTTTTTGAAACCAGACTGAAAAATGTCAAGGTCATTGGGTTTTCCAGGTGCAATTGGAGCATTATTACTTGTTTTCTTAAGAGAGAAAAAACAAGTTAGTTATATTTTAATCCAATCTATCTGTATGTGGAGCTGTGATGCTTACATTATCCCTTTCAAGGGTTGAGAGAAGCTGTATGGCTATTCAGAAATTTGCTGAAGTATTAAATTTCATCCCAAATGCAACTAAGTTATTCCAGTGTCTGAGTTATTTCCCACCATGCCTGTCTAGAATCAATCATCATATAAAATCTCACCAATAAAAAACACATTTACATATAATGTTTTCTAGTGATAATAGGTAAGAATTCACATAGGTCAACAGGTTTCTGAGCACTGCCTTGCTAACTATAGAACATATTTGTATTTCATCTTCTTATTTTCAATAAAATGGCCAAATTAGACATTAGATACTAGGGATACAAATTTCCCAGTCTAGATGCTAATGAAAAAAATTACTTTTATATATCTCTTAATCCACACAGCTCTTGGTACTTATTTTTCTCCAAACCAACAAACCCATGGGTCATGAATGTTGATGGTGTTTCTTAAAATGCATTTTCATTCATCTTTCATTTCTAAATGATATTGTTGCAATTCCAAGTGGAGAATGATAGTGAGTTTTCTGTAATACAGAAAAGATTCACAATTGCCCAATTGTATCATTACTTTTTATTCAAGAATTGTCCTATACTGGGGATAATTCAGTATTTTTTTTCAAGCTTGGTTTGGAAACATCTACCAGGTTTCAACATTTATTCAAAATTAAACTCACAGGTTAACTAATAAAATCATGGATGAATTCCATGTGAGCTCAGAATCAGTTCTTTATGCTGTGGGGTGCCTCTATCATTAACTCACTGCCTTGAATCACCACTGATTGAATGACATGAAGTTCTATCCTCACAAGAAGATAACACTCAAGTTCTATGAGTTGAGTTGATTAACTCAACAGTTCTTAACTTGTTACTTTAACTTGGGTAGGCCTTAAAAGATTAAAATGTTTCCCTTTTAAATTGGAGGAAGAAACATGGGCTTCATCAGCTCTTAGTGACATCTCTGATTGATTATGACACTATTTTCCTTTGTCCATCTTGTTCAACTCTGTATCATTGTCCTATAGAATAGTGCTGTGCACATAGCAGGTACCCAATACATACCTACTGAGTGGAAGAAAGGATGAATAGAATATACTGGATTGGATAGATGGGTGGACGGGAGAACCTAATGAGGCCTCACCAACCTCTACAAGACAGCAGCAACTGCTGATCAATCAATCAGCATTCAAGATGAAATCTATTTACCTTCCCGGGCTGAGGTTTTATTCTGGACTCATTCTTTCTGGCTTTTCCTTGGAAGACATGTATATTAAAGCACTTAAATCAAAAAAGCCTATCTTGCTCAATGTTCTCATCAGAATGACTTATTTTTGCATTGTGATATAACTGGTAAAACTGTTTTTTATATCTAAGTTTCTGTAAAACTCCTAAACAAACAAAGGAGATCAATGTACTCCCTGTTTCAATTAGGGACGACTCATGATTTCTTTCTTTCTCATTAATTACAAATATAAGTCAAATTAAAATGGGAGCTCCTCCCTTCATCAAGGACAATAGAAAGCTTATTAGAACAACCAAATTATAATATTTTAAAGTGCAGATAATTAAAATCTCAGCATGCTGCCATCCAAATCACATGCAACAAACAAGAAAAACTTACACCATATTTCAAAGAACCAGCCACTAAACTCCTTCCTCCCCTCCTTTCTTTCTCTAACATGCCTTTACTGAGGACCTGGAAAGTGACATGTACACAGTGAAGAGAAGGTGAGCAGATAATTTGTTTTGTTCAATATGCATAGAGATGAGAAGGGCACATAGGCAAGTAAACAAGTACCTACAATAGAATATGACAAGCCTTCACTAAAATAAAGAAATAGTGTTTATCAAATTTTGGTAGCTACCTATAATTTGAGAAAAACATTTATTTCTGCCTGGTCCCTGTTTACTCTGGCAATGTTTTTGTGGTAATCCTTTCTCCTCTAGATCCAACTCCTACTACCTGTTAAAAAAGCTTATTTTTATTGATTTCAAAGGGGGCTCCCTTAGAGATAACATCACTCTCTATAAAAGGTTTTCATAATGATCCCATGGGTCTAAATGAAAAATAATTTGATCACCCATTCTAGAAATATTTACTGAGTTCCAATTATCCAGGCACTGTGCTAGGGGTCAATGTCAGCACTACCATGACCACAGAGGCTCAAATCCTTTCCCAGGAACTCTTAGTATGTTTTAAAAATCGCTATTAGACACAGAAAAATTAATGTGCAAGGTTAGAGTTTGCTGGAGGTCAGCAAAGATCAGATGGGGCACTTTGCTTGCAGTGGAATAAGCAGGAGTGGAAGAAATGCCAGGTGAAAAATTTATCCATGATGTCCCATCCCACAAAAGATTTGAGGTGGTTTACAAAAATATATACAATTCATAATGATGAAATAAATAATTGATGGGGTCAGTATAGAGAAATATGGATATGAAAATAATAAACCTAGGAGTAAATTTATCATTTAGAGATGCATACTGAAATTCATTTATAGTTACAGGAGAATGCCAAACAAAAATGAAGACTAACTCAGGTTGAATCCTGTTCACCATACTGACTCACCCAACAAAAAGGAAGAACACACTGTAAAGTCAATTGAAAGGCATTCTAACCTTTCAATTGACTAACCTGTGGGAATCAACAGAAGGGAGAGACCTAAATTCTTTTAGGTGGATAACAATAAACACTTATGGAGTCTGCAATAATGTTGAAAGAGCAAAGATGGGACAAAAGGTTGGAATAATATGATAAAATCCCAATACCGTGATGTATATGGACTAGTCAATCAGACATGAAGATGTGGTACACTGTCGTGGTCTTCTTATGGCTTTTGACAAGACAATGTACTTTGGGAGTTTGAGGGACAACCATGAGTCTTACATATTGTGAGACCAATAAGAAACAGGCACTAAAAAAATAGGATACTTTTAATTCCAAAGGGGTTCTGGTATAGGAATTAAACACAGGAGTTGAAAGTAGTTAGGGAAGGCATAATTAAAGAGTGATTTACCAGGAGTAAGACTACAATGGGTCAGGCATTCCCTTGTCCTAGCAGGAACCAGATTTTGCCCCGGGTGTACACCATTTTGGCACATTCTTGGAGGAGGCATTACGATAGACACGTAGTTTACAGTGCATCAAGTGGTGGAACCCTGAAGTAACAACATGTCGACCAGGAGTGGGTGAGACTCCTTAGGGTCACTCACAACTAAAAGGTAGGTGGATCTAAGAATTCAGGAGTCTCCAGGCAGCTCAGTGAACGAGGAAACCTCAATTTTCAATCTTTCTCCACCAGCACCACCAGCACCTCCAGCACCACCAGCACCTCCAGCACCACCAGCACCACCACCACCAATAATTCAGAGGAAAGAAGTAAACAAACAGCCTCAGCTGCCAATAGAATTAAAAGTATCCTTCAAGGTCTAGGATTCAGTAGTGAGTCACCGCACACAGCTCAGTGTGTCCAAGACTACCAAATTGAACCTGGTGCCTCCCCCAAGCCGCTGCCTCCAGGAATGACTCCAGGACACCCAAGTTGTCCCCTAGTCGCAGGTCCCTCCTCAGCCTGCTTCACAAAGCATACTCTTATCACTCACTGTTCCCATGCAACTGCTGCAATTACTCTGCAATAACTTCTCACACTGATGAAATAATACTTAAGAGTTCCAATAAGCAAAATTCTAATTAGCATTCATTCCAATATTTTTATTTAAATCTTCTCACTTAAAGTCAAAATGACATCTTAATGCCATCGCAGCACAGCAATTTCCCCAGAATAAGAGCTTCATTTTTGGAAAGACTTACTGCTATATTTCAGACCTTTTTTTTTCTTTTTTAATTAAAATACATGGATTGTCTTCATCACAAACTCTTCCTGAATATTTCATGTTTTGTTCTTTATTTGCTGTACTTATCTTCATAGCACGCGTATTATTCAAATATTCTCAACAGATGGTCTCAAGTGCTACATATAATATAGCATTAAATGACTAGCTTGGTAAACAAATGAGTCAAGGATTAAAATATTTTACAGCTTATAAATCACAAAAGATGTTCAATAACAGTATGTTAATTAAAAAAATCTTTAATAAAAGTAAACATAAAAACATTAAATGACACTATTAGATCAGTCAAAAACTATTTATGATAAACGTTATTTTTTAGAAGAGGTGTTTGTCCAGTATGGTCTCACAGGGTATAACCTAAATTAATCCAAGGCTGACAACTCAGTTGCCAGCGAGCCTGGCCTCTTGCTTCCTTTCTCCAGCCAACTCCTGTGGCTTTCCTGCCATTTCCCCCCCTCATTAATTCCTCCTCATAACTAGGAAAGGAAATGAAACTCACAAGCCAATTTTGTTGCTCTTTAAACTATCTTTAGCAAAATTTTGCTGAAAGAGGTTAAACTATAGGTTCAAATTGAGGATTCTCAATTAACTGTGATTTTAATAACCTGTTTTTGCTAGCTCCCTAACATTAGGTTTCTATGACAGACTAATCTAGTGTTTGGCATTGACATTTTCATTGAGGGTATGCATGATGATTTAAAACAAGAAGAACAACAACAAAAAAACAATCCAAACAACTTTTGCCAATGTTCAGATGTCTCTGAAACCATTTCATATTATTAATGCATTAATGTTCCAGGCATTATTCCACTGAGGAAAAAATATTCTCCTTTTGGATGTTCTCTCTCACACTACCCATATTTTGAATTATATTATTTAATCTAATGGGTAATGACCTTTTCCTAATCATCTGGTGTTCTCATCTTTCATGTAAGACCTAATAAGACTTTTATATTTCATTCCAGATATCCCTAAGTTGCTGCTACCTAGCCAAAGGTCCCAATGCAAATCAAAATAGGAACCTTACTCACTTTTGATTGTGTGACAAAGGTAAGCTTTTTATAAACCAATACATTATTTGACTAAATGAGTAATACCATAGCAAAGTTACAAAGTGGCCATTAAGTAAAACCTCTCACCTAAAGTCACAAGGCTGCTTCATTTGTTAAAGTCCATTACACAATTTCAAACATATATTCAAAACTTTATTCTACCAAATTTCATACTAGGCTAGATTCAATATTTCCTTTTGTATGCCAGTATCTTTTACCTCAAAGGACACTGTGAGTCTGAGAAAGATGTTCTCCTTAACCAAATGTGGCAAAGCCAAACAAATCAGACCAAACAGAACATTCTGGCAGTTTTACATTAAGGCCGTATGTATTTTTTTTCTCAATCACAATACCAAATTTTATCACACAAACAAAGCACATCACACCAATGAATCAATAGTACTTACAATGTATCTACTAGCATAATACATTGTGCAATATATCACAATCATTCTAAATATATGAAGCTTCATCATGC
>JAQZBX010022884.1:0-31210 GCA_029593785.1 Cabassous unicinctus | reverse complement strand
AAATAAATAAAATAAAATCAGTTGAAAACAGGTTAAGTGAAAATCCAACCCAGGCAAGAGCGCCACTCCATGTTTAAGAAATTGCTACCCAATTTATATTGAAGACCAATGGAGAGCAGTCACCTGAGCAGTACTTTGAAGTGCCTAACGACTCCAAGTGTGGTCCCTGGACCAATAGCATCAGAATTACCTGGGAACTAGTTAAAAATGCAGAATTCCAGGTTCTATCTCAGATTTACTGATTCAGAATCTGAATTTTAAAATGGTCCCCAGGTGATTCCTATGCACAATAAAGTTTCAAAAGCTGTTGTACAGACTACTTCTCCCACCCACCCCCTGCCCCTGCCTCCAGGAAGTTGAGGATTGAACCCCGGACCTCATACATGGGAAGCAGGCACCCAACCACTTGTGCTACATCCACTCCCCCAGACTCCTTTTTAAAACCACTAATAGCACAGAAGTATATATCCAAAAATAGTTTTCCCCCACTATTATAAATATGATAAAATATTCTTTATTTGTAGTAATGAATATAAGGGATATTATCTACTTCACAAACTTAGGGGTGTAATAAGTGGAATTTTACATTTTATTTTAATTGCACATAATCTCAAAGCCTCCATTTCCTGAGGGGGGAAAGAAACTGAATCTTAGTAAATTCAGAATCTCTCCTGCTGATTTTCTCTGGGGTAAAGTCCTATAATGCCCAGAAGGTTGGAAGAAGGTGAGCATCTGGTCTTCCACAGGCAGACCATTCTTTTGGCATCTGCTAAGACATCCCATTTGGTCCTCTGTTGTCAATCTATGTAGCTTGCTCTTATGCCATCATTCATTCTTATTGTTCAGCTACTTCACATCTGGCACTTCTCTGACTACTTCATTCTGCTATTTCCATGCTATGTCAGGCTACAAGGAAATCTTTGGGGCTAAGACTTCTCCCACAACATTTTCCCAAAGAACATTGGATCATTCTGCTGCTTTTGCATCACACCAGACCACAAGAAACAAACTCTATAGGTTTACATAAGACCTTATTTGGTAAACTCCCATAGCCAGTTTCTTCTCAGGAATCTTGCTGACCAGACACCTCTATCTCGCCACTCTGTGATCTCCCCTGTCAGTATGCAGGTATGGAGGACGGTGGGACCCTTTCATAGGGACTCTTCAGGTCTGGGAGCTCTCCTTCCTGACTCCCCTCCCAACAACTCAAAGCATTCAGGTTCAGGCTTTTAAAAGTCAAAAGCCTTTTTGCTTTTGTAACATTCCTGGGCCTATATTCTAGCTTCCTGAATGGGGGGACGGCAGGGTTAATAGAAATGCAGGGGGAAAGCTAAGAATGTTTTAAAATATCATGCCACATGAATAATAAGGTATAAGGATTTAGCATAGGGTACGTAGCATGACCTGGAGCACATGCAATCGCATTTAATGCTCTTGTAGAACAAGAAGGCTGAAAGTACCAGACAGGATCCTGAGAACGTTATAATCTGAGAAGGCTAGCTGCATCAAACAACTAGAGCACAATAGCAAGGCAAAATAGCAACAGGGGTAAAAGGCTCTAAAAGCAATTCTAATTACCCTATTCAGGGGGCTATTTATTAGTGGCAAGTTATAGCACCTGAAGGACTAGTTTGACCAGTACTCCCTTGAATCTGGTTCTCAAATTATGGTGTGCATCAGAATCACCCGAAGGGCTTGTTGAAACACGCCTGGGCCCCATGCCCAGAGTTTCTGACCCAATATATCTGGAGTGGACCTTAAATTAGCATTTCTAAGTTCCCAGGTTTTGCTGACATTGTTGGTCACGAACCACACTTGTAGATACCAGCATCTCAGCATTCTTCATGGTTATGCAGGTTTAATTCTACAGACTATCTAATTTATCTTTAGTAGATTCCAGCTATCCTTTCTCCTTTCACCTGCAGGACCACCCACCATAATTAATATGTGTCCCTTGGTTAGTCCTAGCCTCCAAAATGGCATAAATGAAATCTATTCCTGATAGTCCCTCTTCTATACATTTCTTTAAAGCTGAGAAGTATATTCCCCTGTTTGTTCCTCCCAGTTTACTCCATGAAAACCGTGTTCCATTATGAACATATTCTCCCACATTCTCAGCATTGTTTCCAACTGTTTTCCTCATTCAGTAACATTTCCAGAATTTGTTTCCATAATCTACATGAACATGATGCCTCTAAATGGACTAGAATCTAGAGAATGAGGAATTAATAAATGAATTTAACAAGATTGCTGGATATAAACTCTACATATGAAAATCTATTATATTTAAATAAAAAAGAAACAATTAGAAAATAAATTTTTTAAAATGATTCCATTTACAGTAGCATCTAAAACATCAAATACCTAAGAATAAATCCAACAACAGATATTCAAGGCCTCTATATACTCTATAACTATAAAATTTTAATGAAAGAAATTAGGGAAGACCTAAATAAATGGAGGTGATTACCATTTTTATCAACTGGAAGATTCAATAATGATAAGATGTAAATTTTCCCTAAATTGATTTTTAGATTTGATAAAATTCCAATCAGATTCACAGGATTTTTATGGAAATTGATAATCCAATTCTAAAATGTATATGGAAATGCAAAGGGCCAAAAGAGCCAAAAATGATCAAACAAAATTGGATAACTTTGCCAGATACCAAGGCTTATTATAATGCTACAGTAATTAAGGCCATGTGTTACTGATACAAATATAAACAAATAGATCAAAAAGACGAAATAGCCCAGAAATTTATCTACTTGTGAAGGATACTTGATTTATCACAACAGTAGCATTGCAGAAAATTAGGTAAAGGACAAAGTTGTAGGCAGGTTCCCCAAGAAAGAGATTTTTAGATGGAAATTTGCTTGTAGATGGTTTATTGGGAAGTGCTTTCAGGGACAACACCTTATGGGAGTGAGGAAAGCACAACTGGGCAGAAGAAATTTAACTGTAATGAAGTTTTAACAAAGGCCTCAGCCCATCCCATGGAGAGCTCTGAAGCTGGGATGGCCTTTTAGAAATCTCACAGGTTGAGGCGAGGGGGCCAATCCCAGGTTTTTACTCTGAATTGACCAGTCAATAGATGCAAGCTGCTCCCAGGGAGAAAGCCTAATCTTGGGTGATGCAGCTCCCTTTCCCCAAGGAAAATTCTCAGTTGTGAGCTATCAGCAGGCAACCCTTCCAGCAGCTGGAGGAATGAGTATCTTGGTCCTGAAACAGGGAAGTGGGCAGCATACCAAAGCAAACATGTCTTTCTCTTGCACTGCTTGGATTCACTTGCTTAATATAATAAGTTTAATCCATCTGGGAATCATTCCTTTAGGATTCTCATTAATCTCTCTTCCTGCAGAAACTTTAAGAGAAGGGTTAAGTGGAATTAACTATTGTTCCCATCATTGCAGCTGGTTTTGTGACCACACTGATACTTATCTCTCTCCTCTGCTGACATCCTAGCCTCCCTTCATCCTCAGCTAGCACCTCTGCTAGTCTAAGTGGTATCCCTGGTGGAGTGACCCTGACAGTCATTCCTGAGGGGTCTGAGAACCTGGTCACCATTGCCCATCTCAAGTTGAGCCAGGTTGTTGTACTCGTCCATTTACCATAAAAATTGGGCAGGGAACACCGCAAGTGGAGTCTATGGATGCTAAGCATATTTCTAGCTGCTCCCATTGTGTAGCACAGTTCTAGTTCCTTCTAATAATCAGGGTCACCTACTCTTGCCAGAATGGTCATTCTTTTTCTTGCCTGAAGTTACAGGACAGCAGCAACCAGAGCTTAAAAATCAAGGGGGCTCTTGAAGTGAGATGCTCAGGGCTCCGTTCCCCCACAGAAGTTTTGAACCAACCAGCAAGAACTAGCAGAAACAACTTTCTTAGATCTCCAGAAAACAGTTAAAGCATCAGGGTGAGCACTAAGAAAAAGGCTACTTAAAGCATTAGGATCTCAGGCACCCTGGCTGGCCCCTTTCTTACCCCTCACCTGCTCAGTGCAGAGCCTGCCCACACTCCCTTTGTAGATCCCTAGTCTCAGTTCCATTGGAAGCAAAGTAATCTTTGTGCATATACTGCAAGCATGTATATCTGGCCCAATCTGTCTGGTGGTGGCCTGAGAGACTCACCATCCCACAACTTGCCCTGTATGTAGAAGGCAGTGCACAAAGCTCTCCTACAGAACGCTATGGGAGAACACACAAGTGGATGCCTGGGACAAGGAATTGCTGTCTGTAGGGCATACAGTGTAGGGTCCAGATCATAAGGAAACTGTTTCGTAGGGATGAGGGACATTTGTATCCAAGTAATGGGAGAATTCCTATGGCCACATGTACATGCTCAAGACAAGACACATGGGCAGAAAGGATTGGGGGGCCCCTAAACTTTGGCCTAGAGCTACTCTCTAAACTCATTTTATGGATAAGCTTTGAAGGAGAGTGCTTGCACATATGTCAATCTGCAAAGACTGTCTTTTTTTCCTTCTTTAATTTTTAATTTCTTTAAATTTATTTTTATTTTTTGTTACCTCCTGGGATTCAAGGAAAGCCATAATACCAGCTGGATGTAAGTTTAAGGAACAGATGCCTCAGAGTCTAAATTCCAGTGATAACACATTAAAATACCAAAATGTCCAGGTTTTAGCAAACCATTATAAAACATACAAAGAAAAGGAAGTGATTGGCCCAGGCAAAGAAGAAGATTGAAGCATTAGAAACCACCAGTGAAGAGGACCAGACCTGGGATACAGAGACTTTTAAAAAATGATCCTAAATATGGTCAAAGATCTAAAAGAGAACATATACAAAAACCTAAAGGAAATCTGGAAAACAATAGATGAATACAAAAAGAATATCAATAGAGAGATGGAAATTATGAAAATGAAGCAAACAGAGCTGAAGACCACAGTAAAATAAACTTAAAATTTAGAGGTTCAACAACAGATTGAGGCTGGCATAAGAAAGAATCAGTGAACTTGAAGATAAGACAGTTGAAATTTTTCAGTTAGAGGAGCAGAAGGAAGAAAGAATGAAAAAAAGTGATCAGAACTTGAGGAACCTATGGGAAACCATCAAGCATACTAATATATGCATTGAGGGAATTCCTAAAGGAGAAGAAAGAGAGGGGAGGAGACAATATTCAAAGAAATATCTGAAAACTTCCCAAATTTAATGACAGACATGAATATACACATCCAAGACACTCAACAAACTCCAAACAGGATAAATCCAAATATAGCATGCTATAGAATTTTATAATCAAAGTGAGAATTCTTTTAAAGCCACAAGGTAAAGAGAGGATTCTGAAAGCTGCAAGAGAGAAGCAAAATGTCACATATAAGACAGCCTCAATAAATTAAGTGCCAATTTCTCATAGGAAACCATGGAGGCAAGAAGGCAGTGGGAAAACATATTTAAAGTGCTGAAAGCAAAAAACTGCCAACCAAGAATTCTATATCCAGCAAAACTGTCTGTGGCAGTTTGAAATTCTTTTATGAATCCCCCAAAGAAAAAGATTATATTTGTGGGCTGGCCCATTCTTGTGAGTGTGAGACATTTTTTCAATTGGAAAAAAATGAGGTATGACACAGGTTGACTCTCCACCCTCTTGCTGGGTCCAATAAAAAATGGAGACACACGGGAAAAGAGAGCTCTGCCATTTTTGATCCTGCCAAGTGACAGAAAGGAGAGGCTCAAGCAGCTGAGGCCCTAGGGACAGATGAGCCATTTGTATGATAGCTTGCAAATCGGGAGCCAAGTGGAGCAGCAGAGCCTGAGATAAGAGGCCAGGTAAGAGACAAGCCCTATGCCTGGTTGCCCTCAGCTGAGCCCTGGGAGATGATACAGCCCAGAGGGAAAGGCAGAGACCAGGCAGAGATCACCCATCATCTTGCTTCAACATGTGGCAGCTGACTTGGGTGAGAAAGCACCTCTTATGGTGCCTCGAGTTGGACTTTTCACAGCCTTGAAACTGCAAGCTTTTATCCCAAATAAACACCCTTAATACGAGCCAACACATTTCTGGTGCTTTATATCAGCAACCCTTTGCCAAACTAAAACACTGTCTTTCAAAAATGAGGGAGCGATTAAGACATTCCCAGATAAATAAAAGTTGAGGGAATTTGTCACCACTAGACCAGCCGTATAAGAGATGCTAAAGAGAGACAATAGATCAAAGCTGCATGAAGAAATAAAGATCTCCAGTAAGGGCAATGACAGAGGTACATATAAATGTCAGTATTGTATTTTTGATTTGTAACTCCACATTTTACTTCCTACAGGATCGAAAAGGCAAATCCATAAAATGTAATGATAAGTCTGTGGTATTGGACTCATAATGTACAAACATGTAATTTGGACAAGAACTACATAAAGGTGGGGGAATGGAGGTGTACAGGAACACAGTTTGTGTATACTATTGAAATTATGTTGGTTTCAAAGCAAATGAGATTTTTTTTCTGTATTTAGGGTGTTAAAATTAAGCTCCATAGTAACTACAAAGAAAATATGAGAGAATATGCAAGCTCATAGAGGCAGAAATTAGAGTACTGATTGCCAAGGATGGGGCCAGAGGGATTGGGGAGTTAAGGCAAAATGGGTATAGGGTTTCTCTTTTGGGAAATGAGAATGTTTTAGTAATGGAAGTTGCTAAAGGCACTACAACATGGTGAATGTGATTATCTCACTGTATGACATACTTGGGGTAGTTGAGATGGGAAAGTTTATTTGTACACATGTTCCCACAATTTAAAAAAAAAGAGACAATGATAATTAAAGGTAATACATGATCTTGGACGGGATCTAAAAAGGAAGGAGAGAAGGCGCAAAAGTGCAATATTGGGATATATGAAAAAATTGAAATATAGGCTGTAAGCTTTATCTCCATGTTAAATTTCCTGAACTTGATAACTGAACTTAGGGTGGACATATAAGTGGATATCTTTGTTCTTAGAAAATATACATGGCAGTATTAAGCGTTCAAGGAATATCATATATGCAACTACACTCAAGTGTTCAGAAAATGGATTGACAGATAAACAGACAGATGGTTGGATAGATAGATGGATTGATAGATTGACGGATAGATAGAATGATATGGCAAATGTGGCAAAATGTTAAAATTAGTGGGTCTGGGTATCTGGGATATGTTGGGAGTTTTCTATATAGGGTTTGTATTATTTTTGTAACTGTTCTGTAAGTTTGAAGTATTTCAAAATAAAAAGTTTAAAATAAAAAAATTAAACAACGCTATTGGGGGTAGGGGTAGGGAGAGAATTCAACAGTTGTTACTGTCTTTTTGTCTTTGTTTAAAAATATATGTTATTCCAGTATTGCATTAAATCAGAAAGAGTATTATCTTATTTGAAACTTTAAAATCTGTGTATTTGTTGTAATTCTCACATACTAACTGGTCATGCTGCAAAACAATTGTTAGCGAGGTTTACCTCTGCTACAAAATGACACAACATTCATGTAGCTTTCTTTTGAGCATTCCATACTTCCCCACTTACTTAAGAAAACTATTTTCAATTTCAATTGCCTAATCAAAATTGCATGGTGAAAAAGAAAATTAATGGGGATGTTTATTGTGACCCTTAGTGAAAATGTTCTCCCTTTAGGACCCTGGAACTCTGGACAGAGCCTAGAGTTGTGGGGAGAAGCACAAGTGCCCCCAAGTGGGTAACTGGGAGCAACGGCAAGCAGGGCTATATGTATTTTCACCCCTCTGTTTCTGGGCCCATGAATAGGGGGACACAGCACTAATAATGATCATTGATTTAGGTATTTAATGTGTCCTGGAGGATGGCACCTCATCATTTCAAGGTATCATCTCCAAGCTGGCACTTCAGCTGTATCTTCAGAAGAACATTCTGAGCTGTACGCTGACCAAAGCTTCTGGATGATGCAGTATGTGATGATAAGCACAACGGATCCCATGGTCATGTGCCCACTACTACATCTCCTCTGTGGTAAAATGGGCCCCGTGGTTGATGTCACATTGCGGGAAATCCCGTGTTGGTGGATCAAAAGCCATAGGCCCTCACATGCTGATGCTGGCTGAGGTCCTCTAGTCAGGAAATGTAAACACATACCTAGAATATATGTTGATCCAGGTCAAGAAGAATTGCTGTCCCTTCCAGGAGGGAGGTATCCAATGTAGGGGTTCTACCAAATATAAAGTATATCCATTTCAATTATACAGCTGGAGTTGGGTACATGAGCTGGCCTGGCCTACAGTTATTACCTGACTCCTATTTTCCCCTACTCTAACAAGAGGGCCACGATGATGCTTTGAGTCCCCAGGTGTCAATGACAACTTGAACTTAGTGTCCAACAGTCTTCAAAATGAAATCCTTTCACCAGTGTATGGTTACCCCAGTAAATGGCTGGAATCCCTCTGGGGAAGGTCTGGGGGAAATCATATATTTGCAGTGATGTTGCAGGGTCATTCTTCCTGGAAACCTGGTCTCTTATTCAGTCACTGGATTCTGGGTCTCAAAACCAGTTCAGGTCTGGAAACTGGGCAAGAAATTGTGATTTTTAAAAATGGGGTTCACAGCCCTCAGCCTTCTCATTATCCATCCTTGATTTCTTTTTATTGTACAGACTGAACAGTATGTTTCTTGTCTGCCCATCTACGTTCTACTGGGGCATACCTGTTGTATTAACCTTATCCATAACTGTCTCTCTTCCCTGCCATCTGCCACCCTGATCTTACTGCTCATGACAATTTGCACCTACCTTGTTTCTGAAGGTTAAGTGTGCGACCTCTATTATTTTGGGATCCTTTCATCTCCATTGCCACCAGCAGCTCAGTTCTGTATCAGCATCTCTTAACATCTACAGAATACAGAGCCAGCACTGAGTTCTCAACATTGTAGGAGTCCTCCTCACAGGCACTTTTCTGAAGTTTTGGAAAACGGCATGACCTACAGGCATTCCTGTGGATAGTCAACTGATGGATTTTCTGGCCATACCTAGAATATCTACTCTAGTATGCCACTTCTTGAAATAATCAACTATATCATAAGTTAGGAAAATGGTTGCAGCCGTTGGGCAATTTGATATAATTATGAATTCCAAAAATATAATTGGATCATGTTTTTAAACTGATCTGTTAATCTGGCCATGATTAAGTTATGATTAGGGCATTGACTGGGCCACGTCAGTAGGGTGTTGAGCCCCACCCCTTGGTGGGTGGGGACTCAAATATAAAAGGCATGGCAAGAACAGAGTTGAAGCAGTTTTTGAGAAGCAGTTTTGAGTAGCAGTTTTGATGTTGGAGAGAAGGCCCCGGGATAGAGACAAGCCATTCGCTGAGAGTTTACAGCTGGCCTTGAGGAGAGACGCAAAGCCTAGAGAGCCTCATAGTCTACAGCTGACCTTGTGGAGGAAAACAGAGGCACTGAGCCTGGAGAGAAACGCAGCCCTGGGAAGAGAGGAACCCAAGAAGCCTGAACCGTGGCAAACGTTGGCAGCTGTCTTGCTCCAACACGTGGCAATGGACTTTGGTGAGGGAAGAAACTTATGCTTTATGGCCTGGTAACTGTGGACTTCTATCCCAAATAAATACCCTTTATAAAGACCAACCAATCTCTGGTATATTGCATTAGCGCCCCTTTGGCTGATTAATAAAATGGTTATCTTTGGGGAAGAGGGAAAATGTAGTGATTGGGAAAGGGTATAGAGAGTTTCTGGGATGTTGATGTTTTATTTCTTGACCTAGCTTCACTTTGTGAAAACCTAACATGCTGTGTGATTATTTGTGCACTTTACTGTGTGTATTAGATTTCTATTAAAAACAAGTTTGTTTTTTTTTCAAATGTAACTAACAAATGGAAAAAAATGACAAGAGGAACACTTTGTACTGCAGAGTATATTTAGTCACTAAACAAAGAACATGCTTTATTCATTTTTAAAATGATTTTAAATTCAAGGGAGCCAGTAAGATAACTTTCCTTGAAACTCTCCTCCCTAGGTTTCCATGAAACTACTCACCTAGTTTTAATCCTACCCTACTCTGTCTCTATTTCCTCCTCTTCCCTTTAAATACAGCTAAGAGAGAGGAAGCAGAGAAGAAAAGCTGCTGACTAGAGGCAAACAAGTTTCAAACATTGACTCAGTCACTAAATGTGAGATTCTGGGAAGACTATATCTGTGTGAGAGTTTTATTTCTTAATTTGAAGTCAAGATAGTGATACTCTACTTCCTCTCAGGGTTATTCTAGATTCAAGGAAGAAAATGGGTATAAGCCATTTTGTAAACTGTGCCACAGGAATGGAAGACATTCCCCAATATTCTGTCCTTAGCACTAGTCTCTTCTTTCAGCTCAATCTCTTCCTCCTTTGGCAATTTCATTTATTTTTGTGGCTTTAACTATCATCTCGTTGATAATAGTTCTTCAAGGAGATAAAAAATTAAAGTTATAACTGTTTATATAACAGAAAAATACAAAAATATATAATCAATGTATAATTACATTTGGCTTCAGTGCCATAGTTTTCCTAGACTTTGGAAATAAGACTGATAGCTTATTTTTCTACATGGAAAAAACTGTCTTTCACTTTTGCTATTTATGTCCTTTTGGTCTCATTCCTTTTCTCTACCTCACGGTCAGGAGCATTCATCCTTTTCAAGTCCTTGGTTTGTTACACTCTTTACGACTGACTACTTCTCACTTCTTCTACTCTACAGCAGTAGTCCTCAAACTTCAGCACATCAGAATAATATGGAGGAAAACATTAGGCTAAGTGAAAGAAGCCAGTCACAAAAGACCACATATTTTATTATTTCATTAATGGTAAATCTGTAATAGGCAAATCTGTAGAGACAAAAGTAGATTGGTGGTTGCTGGAGGTAAGGGGAAGGGGGAGTGACTGTCAATGGGTATGGGTTTTCTTTTTGCAATAATGAAAATGTTCTAAAATATTATGGTGATGGTTACACAACTCTGTGAATAAAAGCCACTAAACTGCGTACTTTAAACAGGTGATTTATATCTCAATAAAGCTGTCATTTTAAAAAAAAAATCACAGGAAGGACTTGTTAAAGCACAGATTGCTGCACCTCATCCCCAGAGTTCCTGATTCAGTAGGTCTAAAGTAGAACCTGAGAATATTCATTTCTAACAAGCTCCTAGGATGCTACTAGCCCAGGACCACATTGTGAGAAACACTGCACTAGAGGCTCGCACTGTCCAATAGAAATATAATGTGAGTCACACATATGTAAATTAGACTTTTTCTAGGAGTCACATAAAAAGGTAAAATGAAACAGGTGAAATTAATTTTAATGATATGCATTATTTAACCCAGTATATACAAAATATTTCCATTTAAACATGTAATCAATATAATAAAATTCCATCTGATTGAATTTCTCTCAGGACAAGTGAAGTTGAGAATCTTTTCATATTTTTTGGCAATCTGTATTCTCTATTTTATGCAATTTTTGTTTAGTTTCTTTGCCCATTTTTTTCCTTTGGATTTTTTTTTTTTTTTAAGGATTTATTTATTTGTTTATATATTTATCCATTTTTACCACCACCCCCACCCGTTTTTCCTGTTTTTGTGTCCATTTGCTGGGCAACTCTGTGTCTGTTTCCTGCCCTCTCTTCTCATCCTTCTCCTCCTGTCTTCACTGGGATTCGATCCTCGGAAACTCCGATGTGGGAGGTGAGGGGTTCTGCCACCTGCGCCACCTCAGTTCCTGGTTTTTCGGCGCATCTTGTCTTGCTTTCCCTTGTGTCATTTTCCTGTTAACGTCATCATCTTGCTGTGTGACTTGCGGGGCCTGGTGGGGCACCCGCACGTGCACCTACGCGTGGGGCCTGTGGGGCTCACCTGCTCACCGGGCCTGGTGGCCCACGCACCTTCTATATTTTTCTTTTTTTTAATTTTCACCGAGAGGTCCCAGGGATTGAACCCAGGTCCCCCCATATGGAAGATGGATGCCCAACCACCTTAGCCACATCCACCCCCCTGCTATATCTCTTAAGGTTGACCAAAGATACCTAGAGTTACAGTCATTTCCCATGCAGGATGGTCAAATAATAAATCAGGCTTGGTTTATCACCAGCAGTCTAAAAACCAGACCTAGGAAGAAAAACTAGGTCTGGGGACACATGCATAGTTTCTAATATAGCGAATGTTTAGCCTACCCTGGTTATCACAAAATCAGGACAGCGAGAATATTTGCATGGATTGTTTTTCTTAATACTTTTTCGTTGTAGGGTTTAGAAATATTTCTTCAGTTATTTGATTAGTCTTAGATTTTATTTCTCTTCCATGAAACTGGGACAGAATTCCCCCTGACCACTCATATCTAAAGAAGCCTGAGAATCTAAAATACCCTCCTTTTGCTGCCTCAATCAAGAAATCCCAACTGTCTATTCCTCTGATTCAGTATTTGGAACAGACATTTCTCCCTTATATCTTACTTGAATTCACCATTACCTGATGGATTGCAAAGGACTAATCTACACAGATGCAAGAGAATCTACGTTGTATCAGTTAGTATGGGTTATGTTATGCTATCAAACAAATGACCCCCCATATCTAAGTGACTTACAAAACATTTATTTCTCCCTCATGCTTCCTGTCCACTGAGTATCTCAGCTGCAGCTAATGGAGCAGCCTTTATCTTGAACACCTCATCTTGGCAGAGGAGCAGAGGCCATAAGTTTCAGCTGTACTAACACACATTTGGTTTGCTCACATTTCAGTGGCCAAATTCAGTCACATGGTCATGACTGAGTTCACTCGAGGAAGGAAGTGAAACCATTCTACAAGGTGAGAATCACTGGCTATTTGTGAAGATTATACAGGCCATGATACAAATACCTCTATGTGCAGGCAACAGAAAAATCACAAATCCTATAAGAGCATTCAGTAGCTTGAAGGAAGTAAACAAAGATAAACTATCAGAATAGGTGGTTTCTAGTGTTTAGTGGGATCAAATGGCTTCTCCCAGGGTGAGAGCTACTTTTCTCCTAATGAGGGTCACAAGGCTGGGACCCTTCAGGCAGTCACTGGATTGAATGTTCTTCCAAGATTCATACAGAGAGAAGACTCCTCTGAGGCTGCTGGCTCCCTGGTTCTTCTCTGGCATAATATTGAGCCCATATCATAATGCCTGTATCACCCGCTCAAGACCCTGAAGCCTCAGGTGAGAGCCCTTTCGGCATCAAGCCTCTTCCTAGGACAGGAGTTTGTAACTTTTTTTGTTCCACGGACTCCTTTGCCTGTCAGGTGAAAACCCCGGACCCCTTACTAAGTCCACACTATCCTGTGTATTATTTAATAAAATATATCACACCCATACCAACATGTCCCCACAAGAATAATGTTTTTTTTTAATTTTCAATTCAAGCTCATGGACCCCTTGTTAAGAACCCCTGCCCTAGGAGAAAGAGGTGGTCAAGGATGTTTGTTCCACAAAACACTCAGCTCAACATTCTGTTCTTGGTCATTTCATCTTGGCCTTTTACTTCAAGCCAAGAATTAAAACAAACACTCGCCCTAGTCCTTCACATCTTTGCCATTCACCACCCTGCCATGTGTAATTGGAGGTCTCATCTCTCTTGCAGCATGATCACCATGTTTCTTTACCATTCTTGTGCTAATTAGTGCTGCTCAACAATATCTAGTTCTCTTCTCTTGGACACATAGTAGGATTGCCCTTCCTAGTTTCTTTGTAATTGGTTCTGTGACAAGTTCTGGGCAAGGAATTGAGAGCAGAAGTGATGTCTGTCACTTCTGGGCTAGAGAGTTTTTTAATGTGAAACTCTGCAGTCTTATCTCTTTTCTTTCTGGAAAAAACTACTGATATTTTGGGGTTATTTTTTTTACTGTTCCATAGCCTAGGTCTATCTTGACTGAAACAATAACATACCCTTTTTAGGCATTCAAAATACACATGATGAATTAAAGATACTTATCATTTTTGGTATGTCTTTAGACACATAATGGGTATAAAATGCTAACACTCAAGGTAAAAATATAGTCCCAGCACGCTTATCTCTCAAAATCAAATCAAATTGGCTCATGCACGAGATGCCATTTAAGTAGGAAGTTCAGAATCATTCTATTGGGTTACTCCCACTTACCTTCCATTGAGTTTTCTTAAAGCGTAGTCCACATACCCTCTGCATCAGAATCACTTTGGGTATTTGTGAATAAACACAGACTCCCATGCAATCCCACAAATCAGAATCTCTGGCAGTAGGATTCAAAACGTCCCACGCCAAGTCATTCTTATGTACAGTTCACACATGATCTGCAATTACCTCTCCACCCCCCACCTTATCTATTTGATTCCCACATGACCTTTAGACCAGTTCTATCCAATAGAATTTTCTGTGATGGTAGAAATTTTCTATACATGTGCTGTCCAACATAGTAGCCACTAGCTACATGTAGCTATTGAGCTCTTGAAATGTGGCTAGTGTGACTGAAGAACTGAAATTTTAATTTAAACTAAAATAGCCACATGTGGCAATAGGCTGTTATATTGGACAGCACAGTTTTAGACTCTTAGTTCGTTGAGAGCAAGAACTACATCTTCAATATCTGTAACTCCTCTGTGCCTGGCATAGAGTAACCCAGTAAATAAAAATTGAAATAGGAAATTGGCCATTTCCATTTTTTGAGGTTTCTGTTATATTAAGAAATAAAGAAATGCCAAAAATAGGGTTATAAAAATTCAGGTATATTTCAAATGTTTACATTATATTTATAAAGCACTTTTATTGCCTTAATTTCAAGATAATTACAGAATTAAAAAATCAGGGGCACACTAGTGTCTGATGACAATGTCTACAGAATAGTCATAGAGCATGCAATTACCTTTCTACTTTTGACTTAAGCAAATATAAAAGATGTATTAAGACAACATGAATCCTTTAGGATCTTCCATGTACCTTCAGTTAATGTGTATATGTGGGAATATATACACTAGTGAATACAATCAGATTATTAAAACAAAGAATATGATTTAGATTAGATTTAGGAAAAGCTAATTCTTCAAACTCTGGTACTCAAAGAGAATACTAAGCGGTTGTGAGAAAATTGATTGCAGAATTCCGGACTTGAGGTTTCCCATTTCTGCTTGCCATCCATTCCCTCACCTATCCACGTCTCTCAGAAAGAAAAAAAGCATAGTTTAAAGAATAACATTCCATAGATCTGCAATAACATTATAACTTCTTTGAAGATAGTTCATTGTTCTAGCTCTGTTTATCCCATGTAAAACCCAGGAGAACTTATAAACAATATATATTCTTATCAGCATGGAATGGTGTAAAAGTTTTAACTCTTTCCTGAAGTGAGGCAAGGAACTAGGTATAAGGTAGCTATCATTAAAAATATTTACCATTTCCCTAACTTTGTCCACAAACAACTTGAGATGATTAGCATAATTACACAGAATGTAGAAAACTATAAATAAATCAGTACAAGAGAAAAACCAATTTTAAATAGAAGGTTCAGATCAGGGAACAAATTTGAATGCAATATTCAGGCATAGTTTCCTACCCAGGCACAGATTTGATCACAAATCTGGATCACAAATCTCACTCAGAGCTTCAAGGCAGTCAAAGTGAAAAGGGAAACATAACCAGTTTCGTAATTTTCTTGTCCATAAGGAAGACACATCAGTTATACAAGGGTAGACAAACATTTCATGACACTTGGAGCTGAAAGAAAACCTCTCATGAGATTTCATACTGGGAACACAAAGGGACCATGTTCACAATAACAACCCTACGGTAAATGAACTGGTCGGTTCTGTGGAGCAGTCTCTTCTAGAATCCCTTAATGTATATATTTTTTCCCCTTAATGTATTGAAGCAGGCTAGATAGGAAATCAATAGACAGATCTGGAACCTAACAAGAAGTCCACATGGATATCGATACCCACAAGATGGCTGCTGGAAGACCCTCATGAATGAGATTCCCTCTGGAAGCCAGAAGCCCCAGATATTCTCTAGCGGGATTGATGGGTGGGGTAATGAATCAAAACAGCAAACAGCTGGAACTCCTCCCATGCCATTAGCAAAGGGGTGGAATAATTAATGGCTTAAAAAGCAAGCGCAAAGTTCAAATCTCTCTCGTTCCTCTTGACTTCTGTGCCCTGCTCTTGCCTTGTCCCCCCTGCATTGATCAACATGTAAATAAAACCTGGGCATTTATAATCTATAATAGGAAATTATAAATCAGCCCTCTTTATCACTCTTCAGCCCCTGACTCTCTACCGGGGACCCGTGATCTCTTATTTTCTTCCATTTCTCTTCCTCCCTACCTTAACAAATTACTGGCCTAACTAACCCAACGTGCTCTTGAAATTCATTTCTGCATCATAGTCAAGAACCTAGACAAAATCTGGTAACAGTATGGGAAAAACACAACATTCAAAATACAACAGTAAAACACTCCTGAAAGGGGGTGGGTAAGATTTCTGTGTGTAAGCTCAGGACGGTATGGTCAGGTATGCCATTTTCTGACGGACCATGTAGTGTGTGACTAAAGGCAGATACATATTGTTCAGAATCCAGTAATCTAATCAGCAGATGTTAGGGGGCTGACAGCCTTCTGTGAAGAGTGAGTCACTCCACAGATTCTCACTTAAATAGGAATAATTCCTCTCTACTCTGTAGAGCATGGATTGAATATCTGAAAATAAGAAAAAAGTCATGTTCAAGTCTATAAAGTTCTACACAATAGAACAGGGGGGTCTCAGACAAGCCATTTTTTTTTAAGTGCACATTTTGGAGCGAGTTGCTATATTGTGTGTCGTGGGAACGCGGGCTCAGGCACAACAGAAACTTTTAGCAAATGACCACTTTATTAATTATACAACACAGAGGCTCCAAAAGAGCAGGGAAAGAGATCCCACTGTGGTCCACCTTCCTGGGAGGCCAACTGCTCGGGTCAGTATTAGTTGATGGCAGCTTCCCACACCCCACTTCATATGTGAGACCCATAGTTTTTGCCCTGATAATCAGCTGAGGCTGCTTTTTCCTGGTTTTCAGGATTAAGGTACGGTCAGACTGCTCCATTAGACATAACTCCTCCAGGCTGTGGAATGGAAACATCTGCACACAAAGAAAAGGAAGGGGAGGGGGGAGCGGATGTAGCTCCCATGCCTGCTTCCCATGTTCCAGTGCCTGGTACTTCCTTAAAAAAAAAAAAGAAAAAGGAAAACGAAGCGGGTTACGCAAGAGCTGGGAGATGGCTGCTGAGCGTGTCCATGACTTTCCCAGAACACATTAGTTACCAATATTTATAGATTTCAGATTTGGCAGCCCTTGACCCTCATATCACATGGCAGTAATTTCCTGGGACTGAATACAGAGCATTTGCCCACCTGCCTGGGCCCTTTATGCACTTATGCTCTGTCAGAAAATAAAAAACTTTTCAAAGAAAAAATTATCAATTGCTCACTCTGGCCATGCAAAACTGAATAATGTTTGCATGAAATGTATGGTCTTTAGCAAAGTGGCTAAACAGGTGATCTCAATCCATTCTTCCCGAAAACAAAAATTAACTGTACATTAAAGTTCATTTCAGGTATACCGTGCTTTATTGCATGTTGCAGATAGTGATTTTTTTACAAATTGAATGTTTGTGGCAACCCTGTGTCTAGCAAATCTTTTTTTTTTTTTTTTTTAAGATTCATTTATTTATTCCCCCTTGCTGCTTGTGTTCGCTGTGTCCATTCACTGTGTTTCTTTTCCGTGTCTGCTTATCTCCCCCTTGCAAAACCCGGGGAAGCGAACCCGGGGCCTCCCATATGGTAAACGGGGGCTCTATCGATTGAGCCACACCCGCCTCCTGCTGTGAGGTTGCTGCATCAGCCTACCCGCGGGCCGGCCGGCCCTCACAAGGAGGCCCCGGGAAGCTAACCCAGGGCCTCCCATATGGTAAACGGGAGCTCTATCGATTGAGCCACACCCGCTTCCCTAGCAAATCTTTCAGTGCTATTTTTCTAACAGCATGTGTTCACTTGTGTCACATTTTGGAAATTCTTACAATATTTCAAACTTTTTCATTTTTGTATGTTATGATGATCTGTGATCAGTGATTTTTGATGTTATTGTAATTGTTTTGGGGTGTCATAAACCATGCTCATATAAGATGTGAACTTAATTGATAAATGTTTGTGTTCTGACTGTCCCATTGACTGGCCATCACCCCATCTCTCTTCTGCTCCTTGGGCCACCCCAATTCCCTAAAACACGATGATATTGAAATTAGGCCAATTAATAACCCTACAATGGCCTCTGTAAGTGAAAGGAAGAGTCACATGTCTTTCACTTTAAATCAAAAGCTAGAAATAATTAAGTTTAGTGAGGAAGGCACGTATAAAGCCCTGATAGGCCAAAAGCTAGGCCTCTTGTGCCAAACAGTTAGCCAAGTTGTGAATGCAAAGGAAAAGCTCTTGAAGGAAATAGAAAGTGCTACTCCAATGAACATGCAAATGATAAGTTAAACAGCCTTATTACTGATATGGAGAAAGTTATAGTTGTTTGGATAGATCAAACCAGTCACAATATTCCCTTAAGCCAAAGCCAAATCAAGAGCAATTCTATGAAGGCTGAGAGGCAAGGACGCTACAAAAGAAAAGTCTGAAACTTGCAGAAGTTGCTTCATGAGAGTAAAGGAAAGAACCATCTCCATAACATAAAAGTGCAAGGTGAAGTAGCAGGTTACTGATACAGAAGCTGCAGCAAGTTATACAGATCTAGTTAAGATAACTGATGAAGGTGGCTACACTAAACAACAGATCTTCAATGTAGATGAAAAAGCATTATATTGGAGGAAGATGCCATCTAGGATTTTCAATGCCTGGTTTCAAAGCTTCAAAGGACAGGATGATTATCTTGTTAAGGGTTAATGCAGCTGGTGATTTTAAGGTGAAGCCAGTGTTTAGTTGCCATTCCAAAAATACTTGGACTCTTAAGAATTATGCTAGTGGAATTAAGAATTAAGAAGTGGATGTGGCTCAAGTGATTGGGCGTCTGTCTACCATATGGGAGGACCCAGGTTCAATCCCCGGGACCTCCTGGTAAAAAGGCGAGCAGGTGAGCCAGGCCCACGCGGCGAACTAAGCAAGATGATGACGCAATAAAAAGAGACACAGGGGAGAGTCAAGGCGAGACATGCCAGAAACCAGGAACTGAGGTGGCGCAAGTGACAGGGTGCCTCTCCCACATTGGATCCCTAGGATCGAATTCTGGTGAAGCCTGTAGAAAAATGAGAAGGCAAGAAACAGACACAGAAGATTACCCAGCAAATGAAGAATTATGCTAAATCTACTCTGCCTGTGCTCTATAAATGGAATAACAAAGCCTGGATGACAGCACATTTTTTTTTCAAGATTTTTATTTATTTATCCCCTCTTGCTGCTTGTGCTCGCTGTGTCCATTTGCTGTATGTTTTTCTGTGTCTGCTTGTCTCCCTTTGTTGCATCATCTTGTTGCGCCAGCTCACAGTGCCACATGGGCTGGCTTGCCTTTACCAGGAGGCCCTGGGAATCAAACCTAGGGCCTCCCATATGGTAAATGGGAACCCAACCAATTGAGCCACATCCGCTTCCCAACAGCACACATTTTTACATCATAGTTTACTGAATATCTTAATCTCAGCGTTGAGATGTATTCAGAAAAAAGGATTCCTTTCAAAATATTATTTCTCATTGACAATGCACCTCGTCACCCAAGAGCTCTGATGGAGATGTGCAATGAGATTAATGTTGTTTCCATGCCTGCTAACACAACATCCATTTTGCAGTCTGTGGATCAAGGAGCAATTTTGACTTTCAAGTCAAGTAACTGCAGATGTGGTAGAAATAGCAAGAGATCTAGAATTAAAAGTGGAGCGTGAAGATGTGACTGAATTGCTGCAAACTCATGATTAAGCTTTAATGGATGAGAAGTTGCTTCTTATGGATGAATAAAGAGTTATGTGTATGTGTGTATGCAAAAACAAATTTTTATTTGTTCACAAACACAAGCAAGTGCCTTGGCATTTTAGAACATTCTAAGAAGGACGGCAAACCCTTTTGATTCCAATTCCCAGTCACTAAGATTGTACCATTTCCCCTTGCAGTTCATTTTTAATGGCATCAGATGTGGATTGTTTGACATGATTTCAAGATCGAGGTGAGAAAGTCTGAACCTTTTGTCAAGGGATGACTTTCTTCAACTTGTGAAGGCAGTCAGTTTAAAAATGTTTTATTTTCACGATGGGATCCCTTTTAAACTGCAAGTTAGCTACATATGGTTGATCCATGATTGAGTTATAAAACTAGATTATGTCTTAGCAAAATCTGTTCCTCCATAATATATTTGTGGTCTACTGAAGTCTTCTCAAAAGTGATCACTGATTCTTCCTAGTGCAAAATGCCTGGCTTCCTCTTTAATAAGCCAAAGTATTTGCTATATAGAGCAGCACTGTACCCTCCTATCCAAACACTGTATCAAGGTGGAGAAAGGGAGAAAAGGGTTGATCTAAGGATTCTTAAACTCTCAAGGAGCTCCTCTCAAAGGTCTTTTTCAATGGTAAAATCAGCCTATTTATCCCAGAGAATGGATAATTTTGTGGCATAGCGTGTTCTGCTATTATCAACAGGCAAATGGGGAAGAAATCTCTCTGCCTTCATTAACTCGTTCCAAGGCCAAAAGCAGTCATTAGCATAGGTGCTCAACCATCCAGGTTTCCCTTGTAGCTACAGCCATTCTTCTTTCAGGTTAGCATATACAGACTGTCAGATGGTATGGGAAAGATGGAAACACCACTCCCCCTGGGCACATCAAGTCAAGGGACAGGGAAATGAGCCATGTCGGGCATGTTGGACCAGAGGTCACAGCAGCAGCCTATAGGGGCCAGTCCCCAACCTAAACTTGTTTTTATCTATGAGAAAAGCTTAATCAAGTGCAATCAATTACTTTGCAGCAGTCCAGGGAATGGAATGGGAACAGGAGGTCATGTGTCACAGAACTGGATGCAAACAGATACACCAACATCTTCTTATTGGATACATTTTTCAATACTCTTTGCAGGCCAATTTTAAAGCATGTACCTGGAAGAGTGAAAAATGAAGCAGGGTAAGGTGTGCTGACTTGGATCGTTCCACCCAAGGCAGTTTTCTTCACCAAGTGAGACATTCTCTTGGGTGCGACTGTGATTCTCCCCAGGACCACTCTGAAGAGAAGGCTAGCCTCTCTGAGACTATCCTCAAAAGGCAGGAGCATTCCACCTCCACTGGAGTTCTGAGACTGAGCTTTCACTTTGCCTAACCCTTCTCAAACCTGTTTATACTTTCATCCAACCCTCTTAGTGCTTTCAGTTATAAAAATTTGATAACCTCAAGCAGTACTTTCATTTGTTCTTATTTTTCCTGGATTCAAGTGGCATGTTCTACTATTTGCTGAAAACCCACATTGGCTAGTCATAGCACATATCAGTTATATTCTCTACAGAAACACATACTCCCTCCCCTTTTCTAAAACTATGAATCTGAACCTCTGTAGTCCAACTCAGAGAGCCTTTCATCCCATGATTTTATTCTTTGTTCTCTGAACAATTTCTTGAGTTGGGTCTTAACAAAAAACACAAGAAACTAGGTGTGGTGCTGCAAATGGGGATGACCCAAAGTCTGGGGTTGTTTTTTCTTGTCCTGATTATGCCCAGTGATTTGCTGGCCTCTTTGGCCATGGCAGCATGGAGAACTAATTTTTCTAATTGTCAGTGGTTTCTAGGACCTTTTCCTGGATTGTAATAGCTTACTTTTAAAAATAGTTTGGGCTATTTCCCCCTAAACACATTACATATGTTCTGGCTCATAAGGAAGTTTATCATTTTTCTTTCCACGCATACAAGCCTAATGAGAACCTTTTACAGGATATTCCCAAAGGTCAGGCAATTTTTCTCTCCTGAAAAACTCTGTTATCAATAAACCTAGAGAGGTCACTGGATACCCACCTGATTCTAACACTCATCTCAAAAGAGACCTTTTAAAACTTCTTGATCTAAGGAACAACCTTTACGTTCTACCTTTGGTTAAGTAAGTTTTCTTATTCGTGAACTGATATTTCTTCCAATCCTACAGTAACTATTTTTATAATCTCTGTGACAGAACCTTGCCAAAGGCTTCCCCCACCGCCCGCAAATCCAAAAGTTATATCTGATAGAGATCCATATGCTTATTTACCTTTAGTAGATTCAGAAACTCATTTTCTCTCCTATGACCACGCTGTCAGCATCCCATTTCCCCTCCTTACCCCCTACCCTCAATCCCAAAATAAAACTGTAGTGTTCCTTTTCAAACAAACTTCATGCTGTGCAAAGCAGCAGACTCCAATCTTCTCAGGGTCTGTGCTAACCCTGGTAAGTGTTAGGTGGGAATCAGAGTAGGCTATACACATTGCTCAAACATCTCTGAGATAGGTAAGCTTGCTCATAGTGATTTTGGGATGGAGGCTATCCAATCCCAACACTTATGAATACCAAGCTGCTCAAAGTCAAGACAGACTGTGAAGTGATTTCTTGAGATGGAATCTACTCCTGGTGAAGATGCTGTGAACATTGTTGAAATGACACCAAAGGATTTAAAATATTACATAGACTTAGATGATAAGGCAATGGCAGGGTTTGAGAGGACTGATTCCAATTTTGAAAGAAATTCTACTGTGGGTAAAATGCTATCAAACAGCATCACATGCTACAGAGAAATCTTTCACTAAAGGAAAAGTCAATTGATGTGGCTAACTTCATTGTTGTTTTATTTTAAGAAATTGCCACAGCCATCCCAACTTCAGCAACCACCACCCTGATCAGACAGCAGCCATCAACATCAAGGCAAGACCCTCCACCAGCAAAAAGATTATAATTTGCTGAAGGCTCAGGTGATGGTTAGCATTTTTTAGCAATAAAGTATTTCTTAAATTAAGGTGTGTACAAAAAATTTTTACACATAATGCACATTTAATAGATTACAGTATAAACATAAATTTTATAAGCATTAGCAAACAAAAAAAAATTCAGGTGACTTGCTTTGAGATATTTGCTTTACTGTGGAGGTTTGGAACTCAACCTCCGAGGGATGTCTGTATAATAAAACATCAGCAGGAGATAGGAAGATAATGGACTTTCTTATCTCTAAAACAAGAAAGCATGTGCCCAAATAATCCAAAAGTGGCTTCAAATTATTTAGCTATAGGTTAAATACAAGGAGGACCACAGCTTGGCTGTTTTATGCTTCTTAAAATACCTCCTTACTTGTGTGAACACCCATTTTATTGATCTGGACTCCTAGGTTATGCAAAGTCCTGGTTTTATATGAATGGGGATTCCATATTGAACTCATGCAACTTAACCTGAAACTAGCTCTTATCCACAGAATCAAAGCCTGAGAGATCAATTGAAGCTAAAAACATTCTTTTAAAAACGAAGTTTGTTTAACTAATTATAAAATAGATGTACATTAGCATCAATTTAGAAAATAAAAAAATTAGATCATTTTTTTCTCCCCAACTTTTTAAAGAAGCTTTAGATTACATAAATGTTACATCAAAAATATAGGTGATTCACGGGGAGTGGATGCAGCTCAGCGGTTGAGTGCCTGCTTCCCATGTATGAGGTCCTGGGTTCAATCCCTGGTTCCTCCTTTAAAAAAAAAAAAAGAGAAAAAAAAAAGTGATTGAAATATTCAGTTAACATCAATAAAATCTTTGGGTTTGAAATTGATTTTCAAAATATATATATAGGGGATTCCCATATACCCTTCCCCTCCCCTCCCCCACTTTCCCCCATTAGTGTGGTACATTTGTTACAAATGCTGAACACATATTAAAGCATTGCTACTAACCATGGTCTATAGTTTATATTACAGTTTTCACTTCGCACAGCACAATTTTATAGGTTTTGACAAAATGTATAACAGCCCGTATCCATCACTGCAATGTCATGTGATGATTTCCATTAAGGAGAACTAAAGGTCCCTCATCTGTAGTCTCATTTCACTTTATACAGAATTCTATTATAGTTATAGTTCATTTAATTTATATCATGCTTTGTTTAAAAAAGTACTTATGATAATTAGTTAGATATTTATATGTTTATCTCCTTTCCTAAACTGTGTTTTTTGAAAAACTGTTATATCCATAATATCTGGACAGAAACTAGCACATGGTGTACCGACTCTCAATGTTTGGTGACGTGATCTGAGTAGGATTTGAAGTGTCCTATTAAAAGCAAATGAATTTAATATAAAATTGGGGGATTATCTAGGAATTAATGTGAAAATGATAGAATCTTAGTTCGATCTTCTCTTTTGAGAATGAGAACACCAAAGCCAAGTAAAGTTAACTGATTTGCCCAAGGTTATCCAGCTAGTTAATGGACAGCGGTAAGACTAGAAACTCAAACTCCCATCAACCAGTCAGAAAACAATCCACTTTACTGGCCTGCCTTTTAGATCCCAGTAATTTGCCTTGTATCTCCACTTTACCATGGAAGCAGCTATTTTTGGTCACCAATCACTTTTGTTGCTTGATATACCTGACTCTGCTGGCTCCCTCTTCATCTTGAAATTTTTTCCTACCTTGGCTTTGGATGCATTATACTCAGTTCTTTTTTCTCTCTGGCCATTCTTCCTCAGACTTCTTTGGGGGCTTCTGTTCATCTGCTACCCTGTTTTAAAGTTAGTGCTGTCCAGGGTTCTATCTCTAGTCTTCTTTATTATTTTTTCTATATTTTCTCCCTGATTGATCTCATTCATGCCTATGGCTTAAATGACCAATTAGAGGCTAATGTCTTCCAAGTCTATTTTAACTCAAGACTTCTCATTCATAGACCTGTATAATTCAACTGCTTTTTGGACATTTCCCCTGGACATGGATGTTCCCTCCATCAAGTCACATTCACACTGTTGTCGTCTTTGAGAGAGCCTAATAAATTGCACTTTTCTTTTCCACAGATAAAATAGAATGCAGCAGGAGACTAAATACCACCTTTACTACTGACCATACTTGTTTCAAATTACTACAAGCTTACTGGCTTAAAACAACACAAATTTATTACCTTACAGTTTTGTCCTAAAATCAAGGTGTTGGTAGGACTACATTCCTTCTGGGGGCTCTAGGGGAGAATTTATTTCCTTGATTTTTCCAGCTTCTTGAGGACTCCTGCATTGCTTGGCTCTATCTTCAAGGTCAGCAGTGTACATTTTCAAATCTCTCTCTGATCTCTGCTTCCATCAACACACCTCCTTCTCTGGCTCAGACGTTCTACCTCCTAAAAGAATACTTAAGATGACATTGTATTCATCCAAATAATCCAGGATAATTTCCCCTCCTGCCAAGTCCCTTTTGCCATGTAAGGTGACATATTCACAGGTTCCAGAGATTAAGATATGGATATCTTTGGGGACCATTATGTGGTCTACCACAACTGACAAAGTTGGTATTGAATATTACTGCAGACAGAGAACTTGCTAATGTCAAACTCTGGAATTAAATAAGCTTATTCACTGCATGGCCTGGGACCAAGAACCCTCACCTTCACTTGCAGGCCTGCTCCCAGAGAAGCAGAGGCAACCACCACAACAGTTCCCTGAAGGCAGCCTTCTTCTAAGAGAAAAAGAAGGGGATTGGCTACATGTGTCCAGTTTCTCCTTTTAAATTCACCAGTTGGGAAGTCACTCCTCCCTAGAGTTGGCAGAGGGGTGGGGGGCAGGTACCATGAAAGGTCAGAAATATTATACTAATAGCTGTCACTCAATATGGAAGGTATTGTGAGTGAAGAAGCAGCATTTCCCCAACAAAGATAAACAAATTGGAACACATCATACTTCACAAATCTATCCACCTAGGAATGTCACTACCACTATTTATTACTTAGATAAGAAACCTGTGACTAACCTAGGTTCATCTTTGTTCTCATCTTGCTAAATGCTAGTGCCATGTACCCCAGCACCCATACTAGAAACCTCGCCTACTCATTTATCCCCCACTCAGTGATGTCAATTCTACCACCTTAACAGTCCTCATATCCCCTCCTCAATATTTCCACTGTCAATGCCTTGCTTAAGGCGCTTATCATTTCTTATCTGGAGTACAACTTTGTTTTTTCTGTCTTTTTCACTTCTGTGCCTTTATTCATGAAGCTTCCTTTGTCGGAAATTATCTCCTTCCCAATTACTCCCCCCCACGCCCCCTCCACACACACATCCTGGACCTCCAGCTTTCCCTATTCTCAAGCAGAACTAACTATCCAAATTCAGTCAGTGCCAGATTTGAACCCAGGTTTCTTGGACTGCGAAGTCCATGCTTTTAACTACTCTTGCTCGACTGCCTTCTCTTTTAATAAAAGTATTTTAAAGTCTAATGGGTTTTATAGTTTACAAGGTACGCTTGCATACATTGTTTCATTTTAACCGTACAATTTTCCAAAGTAGGCAGGGCGGGTACTACTATTTCTGATTTAAAAATGAGGAAACTGAGGGTAATTGGGCGATTTGCCTAATACCGTCAATGATAAATGCCAGCGTTTATCCAAGTTCCCGAATATCCAAATTCAAGGCTCTGTCCATCACATCCTACTGCTAAATTAAGGTGTACCACTTAATATGTTAAGTAACGAGTAACATTAAAGGCGCACTCAGTCCCTCTTCGTCCCTTTCCTTTGAGAACTTTCCTGTGTTTTGCAGAAGTTGCCGATGTGGTCCGCGCCAGTCTGAACAAGACCTCTGCTCTCTCCACAACAGGCGCCCTGGGACATCGAGGTGGCGTTCACGCTGGGGACCTTTCAATCCGCAGTGACGCACACCGGTGACGCCATATAGTGACGTGGTGACGTGACTTACCCGGGGGCAGGTGCCGGCAGGTCAACCATACCCGAGGGCCCCCAGCTCAGGGCGGGCAGCGGGTCGGGCCGGCGGGGAAAAGCCGCAGAACACCAGCTGAGGGAACCTCGGCGCTCGAAACCCTCAGACCCTGCCGGCCCACAATCAAGCGGTTAAGTGACGCCAACGCGCAAAGGCGCGTGCGCGGCCACGGCGGTGTGCGTGAGAGCGGACGCGCGCCGCGGTGGTGGCGGCGGCGGCGACGACGGCGGCTACGACAGCGGCCCAAGGGGCGGTGGCTACGAGGGGGACGCGGAGCAGGCAGAAGAGACATCTGTGCCAGCGGCTAGGTCTCAGAGGAACATACTTGGGGTGAGTAGCTGGGGGTCTCGAAGAAGAGGTAGGATGCGGCCGCACCTGCTGCCGGGGCCCGGGACGCGGGGACGCGCGTCTACAGCGTACCCGTGCGCGTCGCTCCACGCCCCTCTGTCGCTTTTTCCGGGGGCGAGGAAGGAACGAGGACGAGGGCTGACGAGGGTCAATTCCTGGCCGGGGCGCTCTCGGAAGCCGTAGGGCGTGACCACGGAAGACTCTGCCATCCTGGGTGGCAAGTAAGGTTTGGGGGCATTAGGGTGGCTTTGCCAGAAGTTCGAATTAGGAGAAGCCCAGATTCCTAGCAAATCTCGCATCTTGCAGGAGACGGTGTTGCCCAGGACCGAGAGGAGGTGGAGCCAGGGACACTCGGGCTCGGGTTCACAAAGTTTGGGACTGTTGAGGCCTTCTTCGCCCCTGCCCTGGCTAGGCTCCGAGCAGGAGCTGGTGGTTATGGAGAGAGTTGTGAATCAGTGCTTGCCTGCAGCGTCAGACAACGCCCACCACCTGGGGAAGGCGATCTGTCAGTATAGGTTCCGGCGGCCAACCTGTTGCCTAGTTTCCTTCCGCTTTCACATGTATGTGCACGTGCTTAATGCACGCGTAAAACTTTGTGTCACATTGTTGCTACAGATTTTGTGGCCAAGGGATCTATATCCTTCCTCATTTCTTCATAGACTCAAATTTGCTGTTTTATTTCTCGGAACCACTTGTGCTTTTCTCATTTTTAGGGCAAAGGAAGTATGGAAGTTATTTTCTCTCTTTCTCAAAGTAATACAGGTTTGCTGTTTAGTGGTCAGAAAATACAGATTCTTTTCAACGTGTGGACTGGAAAATGATGATCAGAGAAGCCTGGGTGTAAAGGCTCAGCAAGTCATAATTCTTTCCTCAGTGTAGTGGACTCCCTCGTGGATGGATGTGTAGTGGTTGTAGTGACCGTCCTCGGGAGGGAAAGTTGTGGATATTCCGAAGAAATCAGTTTCTCATTGTCTGTTGATTAAATCAACAGAAAAATAGACTGTACTGAAATTTAAGCATGATTTATGCAAGAAAATTGGAGACAATAACTTCTCAAATTTTATTCAGCTCTAAAGTTCTGTGATTTCATTTCATAACTGAGAATCTATAAAATATGCTGCCTATGTTTTACACTTGGAACCATTAATAACGGCTCTGTAACAGAGTTATCGAAATTCAATGTCTTTTCCTCTATGGACTATCATAGCTTTGAGGACAGGAATCATATCTGTGGGTTTTTTTTTTTTTTAACTGCTGTATCCCCAATACCTAGAAAAGTTTTTGGCACAAGTAGGCATGCAATAGATAATTTGTTATGTATTACACTGCACAAAAGTGGTGTATCCATGTATAGAAAGCCTTTAGTTCAGGCCTTCAGGTACTTAATAAATGTATTCCCTCTGTCTAGTATTATGCTAGATATAGGAGGAGGATTGTAGGATTACAAATGACATGGAACACCTGACTTTTATCCTTTAAGAACAGTCTGGCTAGGGGGAAAAAAACGTATTTATATAAAAGAATTTTGAAATCGTATGCGGTAGTATGTAAGCAAGTATCAGACTGTGAGGACTATCCTTTAAGTACAGTAGAAATTCAGGAAAAAAAATGTGTGAGCTGTGTTAGGGAAGAGGTAAGATTTGTGCTGGTCTTTGAAAGACGTATAAAAATTGAGTTAGAGAAGAGATAAATCATATGTTATGAAAGTAGTGTGAATTTGGCCATTGGGGGTTATACTGAGGAGACTTATGTGTCTGGTGACTGGAGCAAAAGATCTCTGATAGGGTAATATTGGAGAGATAAGTTTAGCAGATTACAAAGGGAAGGTGTGAAGGATTAAGACAAGCCTATCAGCATCCCACTCATAACAAGAGGGAGTCTCCCAGCAGGGTGCTATGGAGGTTGCTTTACTCAGAGTAAAGTCTAGGATAAGAATAAGTGTTATCCTTATTTAAAATTAAAGGATATTATGGTGGAACCAGGATCAAGTTGTTGTGTACTTTTGTTTTTTTTTTTAGGAGGTACTGGGGATTGAACCTGGGACCTTGTAGATGCGAAGCAGGTGCTAAACCGCTGAGCTACACCGTCTCTGATGTTGTGTACTTTTGACTTCAACTGCTGATTGGAATAGATGCTTCACTAATGTGCGTATATCTTACGTATTTAATCAGGAGTGCATGTCCTAGTTTCTAAAATCTAGTGGATATGCATGGGCCATTCCATTGGAAATGTACTGAAGTGATGTACCATAGCAGTCAACCAACCACAGCTTAGTGACATAGACACGGATTTGCTTGGAATTAGCTCATGTAGTGTGAGGTTTGTAGTTGGCTGCTAGGGGAGCAGGTGTAGCTCAGTGGTTTGAGCGCCTGTTTCCCATGTATGAGGTCCCGGGTTCAATCCCTAGTACCTCCTGAAAAAAAAAAAAAAAATTAATACAAGTGGGTATGTAGTTGGCTGCTGACCCTGTAACAAATATAAATAATGCTATTGGGAAAAAATTGTATCTGAAGAATGGTACTCAAAAAATATTGACAAAAAGATTTGAGAATAAATAGAATGCTGCTGCTGAATATTGAACCCTTGGTCATGTTTATAACATCTTATGTGAAAATTATTTTGATTGGTGCATAAACCTGAAGTTGAATTGCTAACCTAAGACATGTAAAGTGATAGCAGTAAATGTTGCATTTTTTAACAGTTCAGCAAATATTTATTGGGAACTGGCTATGGCCAGACACTGCATTGGGTGTTGGGAAGACAAAGATGAATCAAACACAGTATACCCACTTGAGGTACTAAGTGTTCATTAGAGGAGACAAACCACTAACCATTATATGTTGTGATAAGAGTTCATCACTTTTGGAATGAACAGATTGCTGTGGGAGCAGATCACTTTCCCTGGGGAAAATGGATAGAGTCTGGGAAAGATTTGAAGAGAAGAGAATGGAACTTAGCCCTGAAGTTTAGGTAGAATTTTGCCTCATGTAAAGGAGAAGAAAGCATTCCAGGCAGAGGGAACAGCATAAGTTTTGGAAAACCTTGAGTTGTTACTTGTAGGCTTGTTGCGTAGCAGAAGAGATCAGGCAAGGAATGGTTTGGTGGAGCCAAAGTATAAGGGTGTCTTCTATATTCCATTCCTACCTGCCTCCTCCCCCCCATAGGCAATAGAGAGCTGTGGAAGGTAGAGTAATCAGATCAGAAAGTTGATGTGCAGATTGCGTTAGAGTAGAGAGGCGGGAAGGCCAGTTAGGATGTAGGTGAGCGATGTTGGGAGCCTGAAGAGGGACAGTGGGAGTGGATGGATTATAGAGAGATTTTAGATGCTAAATCTCTAAATTTTTTGACCAGCTAGAGGTGAGGAAGGGTGAGAAGTCAAAGATGACATGTTTAGCTTGATAACTGGGTGATTATGATGAAATTAAATTAGAAAACATAGGAAGAGGAACAGGCTTGCAGTGGAGGGAAGAAATGATAGCATGTTGACTTTAAGGTTTAAATGGAAAGATCAACTAGGTAATTGAAAATTCTATTCTGGGATTTATATAAGAAGGTTAGGTGACAGCTGAGGCTGTAAGAGTAGCACCATCCTAGTAGGTGAGTTAGTATAGTGGTTAACATCATGGACTTTAGAGTCAGGAAGACCCCAGGTCAAATCTCTGTTATGCCAATTATTGGTTGGGTGACCTTGGGCAAGTTTATCTAACATCTCTAAGCCTCAGCTTCTTTTGAAAAGAGGGCTTAATAATACTTTATTCACTCTTTTTTTTTTACCAGGAGGTCCCGGGGATCAAACCTGGGTCCCTCCATATGGGAGACGGATGCCCAACCATTTGAGCCACATCCGTCCATCCCCCATTAATAATACTTTGAAGAATTGTGGTGGAGATTAAGATAGTATGTGTGCAGTGATTGGCACAGTGCCTACCTTATAAATGCTAAATAAATAGCAGCTGTTGCACCTGCTTTTCCTCCCTC
>JAQZBX010022883.1:0-31232 GCA_029593785.1 Cabassous unicinctus | reverse complement strand
AAGCGAACCCGGGGCCTCTCATATGGTAAACGGGTGCTCTATCCATTGCGCCACACCCGCTTCCTGCCGTGAGGTTGCTGCATCAGCCCACCGCACCGCTCAGGCCGGCCTGCCCTCACAAGGAGGCCTCGGGAAGCGAACCCGGGCCTCCCATATGGTAAACGGGGGCTCTATCCACTGAGCCACACCTGCTTCCCCTCACTTACTCTTAAATGAGAAGAGGTTAGTCAGAGATGGATCATGGGTGCTGTGAATCCCGGGAAGGATCTCCAACAGGGAAGTAATAGAGTTGGATATACTTTAGAATGGATTACACCATTGTGATTTGGAGGGGAGCCGATGGAAGCTCAGAGGGGCCTGGTTTTCTTTCCTTACCGCTACACCATTAGGATATAAACAGATGAACTGGCTTGGTCACTTGGACATGCCCATCTGGGCCTTAAATCTGGAGGCACTGCTGCAAAAATTCAAATGGTGGATGCTGCAATGTGTGACAGCGATGACAATGATGAGTGGCAGCAGTACCAGCCACAGTTGTACACCCTCCTCTAGCAGATTTCCCAGGGCAGGTCCCTTTGTAGTTAATCTGTCTTGGATCCTGTCTATTTCTATAGACGGATTCTCTAGCGCTCCTACTGATTTTGAGTTGCCTTACATCTTTCCATTGAAAGCCTGCTTGTTTTGATTAGGTTATCCAGAGTTGGTTTCTATTGTTGGCAACTCCAGCCCCCTGACAGTTACTGTCTTTGTCAGTGGGGAAAAGGGTACAGGATCTATCAGGTTGGGACTGAAGTAGAAGCTGTTGTCAAAGTTATGGGATACTTTCTGGAACTGGGCTAATCATTGTTACCAGGTGTATTAGTCAGGGTTCTCTAGGAAATAGAACTGACAGGAGACACCTGTAAATATTATGAGATTTTGTAAAATTGTCTTGCATGACTGTGGGGATGCACAAGCCCAGATTCTGTGGGGCAGGCTGCAAGCTGGGGCCTCCGATGAAGATTTTCAATGAGTTCCCCAGGAGAAGCTGGCTGGCTGAAGTAGAGATGAAAATTTTCTCTTCTCACTGCTGAAACCATCACTTCTCCTTAAAAGACTTAAGTTGATTGGATGAGACATCTCTCATTGTTGAAGGCAATTTCAGTTGACTGTAGATGTAATCAGCCATAGACACAATCAACTTACTGGTAATTTAAGTCCATGAAATGCCCTCATAATAACAATTAGGCCAGTGCTCGCTTGACCTGACAACTGATCACCATTACATGGCCAAGTCAACACATGAATCTAAACATCACACCAGATACAGCAGCACTTCTTCGCTTATTGTTTCTCTGACGGGATTTTTCCTTTTCATTCAGACCCTGTTCTGTTCAATCCAACCCCCCCTAGGATCTCTGTGAGTCCCATCCACATTCATGTGCTGACAGAGAGGTCAGGAGCTGAGAGAGATGTCAAGACGCCCCCTCACTACCATCTCCTTTTATAGTAGTGTAGATACACTTGGTTCCCTAATGACTATTCTTACCTTTTCCTCCAAATTTTGTCCAGATATCAGGTAGCATGCATTTTAGGGTTGAGAAGAGAGAACAAACTTAGGCCTTAGATGATGGTGTCAAGCAACAGTGGAACCATCCTGTTTTGTATTTCTTTTTTTTTTCTTTCTAAAATAAAAGGAAACTTTTATTTTCAATTTTCTTCAAGGATTTTGCTGTGTTTTTTGTGCTTTTTTTTTTTCCTTTTTAAAAAAAATTTGTTTTTTAATTTTTTTTTACTTTATTTCATTCTAGCTGCTCAGGAATTGAGCCACTGGGTTCCTGGTATTAAAAATATGCCAAGAGAGAAGTAGCTTTTTCTCTCCCAGGGACCTGACCCACTCTGAATACCCTCAAAAAAGGATTAAAAGAAAACACAAAATAAATCAACAAAATAAAACCGAAAGGACATTTTGTAATTCTTTTATTTTTTAAATATTTTTTTTAAAATTTTAAAAAGTTACTAAGATTACATAAATGTTACAAAAAAATTATAGGAATTCCCATATGCCCCACCTCCCACACGTCCCACAACCTCCCACAACTTCCCACATAAACATCTTTCATTGGTGTGGCACATCACCTGCAATGGAGATATACATCCTAGGGATTTGCCCCTAAGCATGGACCATAGTTCACATTGTAGACCACACCCTCTCCCACACAGTTCTACATATTATATGCTGATGTAAAATGGCCTACACCTGTCATTGGAATGTCACTCAGGATAAGTCCCAAGTCCCGAAAAAGCCTCTGTATTACCACTGCTTTTCCCTTTCCCTTCCTCCAAAGTGTCCAGTGGCCACTGGCTCCACATTAATGTTGCAATTTCTTCCATTGCTTGAATCACAATATGTCTATAACCGAATACCAGTAAGTCAACTCTAGTCGAAAACTCTCCCCCAATCCTGAGGAGTCTGGGATGTTGATGTCCACTCCACCTCCAAGTAGGAGGGTCTTATATCCCACGGATGAGATGGATGGGATTTTCCTGCCTGCAGCTGCAGACTCTCAATTCCCTGGGATGGCTGTTGTCCATCATCATCTCCCCGCCAGGTGTCCTGGGTGAGTCCATTGAGCTGTAGAGTAGGAGTTGCAGCTCCACTGAGATTTCCAGCCCAGCTGGCACATGGACAGCCCAAAGACTCCAGTCTCTGCAAATATACCTACAAACTCCAGCACCCCATATAGGTTTGAATAGAAGGGACAGATGAGTCATGTGCAGGGAAGACATATTTGAGTCCAACTCTGTCACTCTTAGGAGCACAGATTCCAAAGTAGGGCCCACTGCTAAGGTACCAAACTCTGGAGCTATCCACCCTGATATAGGACCTGGGGTGTCTCCAGAGCCCTCAGGAGCCCCTCTATTTGGGGTGATATCCACATTGGAAGCCTATGAGGTCCTACTGAGATGTGCATAAGCGTTATCTCTGGGAACACCTCCCGACTCACTTTGAAGTCTCTTAGCCATATGAACTCATTTGTCTTTAACTTTTCCCCCTTTAATTCGAGGTCTTTTTCCAGTCGTATTGCCAGTTGGCACTTGGTAGTAATCCCTCATTGCCAGGGAGGCTTATCCCCAGGAGTCATGTCCCATGCTGGGAGGAAGGTAATGCATTCATATGCTGAGTTTGGCTTAGAGAGAGGCCACATTTGAGAAACAAGGAGGCTCTCGAGAGGCAACTCTTAGGCACCCTATAACAATAGGCTAACTTTCTATTTCAAGAGCAAAGACTTGTAAGGCTAGTCATCAATAACAAGAGCCCATCAGTTGGTCATCCTCCTTTGCCAGACACTGCCCCTGCACTTGGGGGACTGTTGCTGCTCCCTTGGTGAATGTGACAGAGTTCCCCAGGATGGGAATTCAGTATTCTTTCATTTATTGAGTGATTCTCCACCCTCTGTGAACATGCCCCATGAGCATTTGAACAATTTTATATACCTTTTATGTATGTTCAGGTGAACTGCCTCCCATGCACCCCCATCCCTGACACACCTCACCAACAATCATCTCCCGCCCTAGTTGTAACCCTTCTGTGACCCAGAGCTTCTTTAAAGATGAAGCCAATACTATAGCCAATTACAATTAATAGGAAAATGAAATAATAATGATAAGTTTAAATGTAGGAGAGAAAATACATAAAAACTTAAAAAAACAAACAAACTAAAATTAAATTAAAGGATTGGGATATTCAAAAAATGGGGAAAAAAATTAAAAAAAATTTTTTTGTGACATTTTGCCTTTTATCACTGCAATATCTGGTGTCCAGTCTGTACCATGGCACCTTCCCCCCTCACTCCACAGTATCTAACTATTTTTCATTTAATTTTCATAGAAGTTTTAGGTCACAGCAAAGTCACACACAGAATACAAGGACCTTCATATACCCAACCACCTCCCACTTTCCTCACCTCATATTAAAACCTTTTTGTATGTGGATGGTAGCAATGTTATAACTGTTATACAGATAGTGAAACATAGCTACTAAACATTGTCAATGGTTTACAGCATGGTTTACATTTTTGACCATACACTTTTATAAATTTTGATGATATTTAGCATGTCCTGTGTCCATCACTGTAAGGTAATGAAAAACATTTCCACTGACCAGTAAATACCCCCTGTTTGAGCTATTCTGTTCCTCCATCCTCATCCCCCTGGGGGGGCCCACAACGACCCCCTGGCCTGACTCATTGGATGACAAGATTCATATTTACATGCAACAAGAGGTCTTGACACACTGGTTTGTCCTCCCCTATTAGGAACTGCCCTCACTCATAAGAGACGCCAACCTGTCTATTTCTGAGCAAATCAGTCCTCCCAAAGTTGGGAGTCCATCTCCTTCCTGCTCATTGTGTGGGTCTCCACCCACTAATACAACACATTATGACAGGATGAACACTCACACACTCCCTAGAAGCCTGCTCCAGCCATGCCCTGTCCCAAATGCCACCACCAACCATCACCCTAAACCAGTGACACTACCTTGTCATATTGTCATAAAAACATTCCCACCTCTCTACTATCAACCTCATATCCCACAAAATCCCAAGTGTTCACCTGGTCCCTCTCCTACCTCTCCCCAGTATCCTGGGGATTCTAACCCACTCTTCCCAATCTACCCACCTGTCAACCCTGCACCACCCAACCCAATAAAATCACTACCCAACTGTCCTATCCCTTCAATATGCAACTACACTCTCTCACTTTACCATAGATTACGTCCGTATGGGTGATGGCTCACAACTTTCTCTTCTCTTTCTCTTTCTTGTAAACCTATCTTTTAGACAAATAGTTCTCAGAGACTGCTCAATTTCCTTAATTCATATCAGTGAGGTCATGTACTGTTCATCCTTCAATGCCTGGCTTGCTTCACTCAACATAAGGTTCTCAAGATTCATCCATTGTAACCCGTGTGTTAGCACTTTACTCCTTCTTACAGCTGAGTAATTTTCCATTGCATGTATGTTTCACATTTTGTTTATCCATTCATCTGTTGATGGGTACCTGGGTTGATTTCAACTTTTGGCAATAGTAAATAATGCTGCTGTGAACATTGGTGTGCATACATCTGTTCATGTCTTTGCTTTCAATTCTTCTGGGTATATACCCAACAGTGGATTTGCTGGATCATATGGAAGTTCTACAGTTAGTTTTTGGAGGAACTGCCAAACTGTCCTCCACAATGGCTGGACCATTCTACATTCCCACCAGCTGTGGATGAGAGTTCCCATTCCTCCACATCCTTTCCAACACTTATAGACCTCTGTTTTTTTAAATAGCTGCCATTCTAATGGCTGTAAGATGGTATCTCATTGTAGTTTTGATTTGCATTTCCCTAATAGCTAGAGATGTTGAGCATCTTTTCATGTGCTTTTTAGCCATTTGTATCTCTTCCTTGGAGAGATGTCTTTTCAGGTCACTTGCCCAGTTTTTAAAAGGATTATTTGTCTTTTTATTTTCAAGGTGTAGGATTTCTTTATATATGCAGTATATTAGGCTCCTATCAGATATATGGTTGCCAATTATTTTCTCCTATTGGGTAGGCTGCCTTTTTACTTTCTTGTTAACATTCTTGGGGTGCAAATTTTCTATTTTTGAAGAGATCCTATTTATCTATTTTTTTCTTTCACCGCTCGTGCTTTGGGTGTGAAGTTCATGAAACCATTTCCTATTACAAGGTCCTGTAGATGCTTCCCTACATTATCTTCCTAGGTCTTTATGGTCTTGGTTCTTATATTTAGATCTTTGATCCATCTTGAGTTGATTTTTGTATAAGGTGTTAGATGGTGTTCCTCTCTCATTCTTTTGATTATGGATGTCCAGTTCTCCAAGCACCATTTGTTGAAGAGGCCATTCTCTCCCAACAGAGTGGGCTTTGTGGCCTTGTCAAATATCAGATGACTGTATTTGCAGGGATCTATATCAGATCTCTCCATTCAGTTCTATTAGTTGGTATGTCTATCCTTGTGCCTATACCATGCAGTTTTGACCACTGTAGCTTTGAAGTATGTTTCAAAATCAGGTAGTGTGATACCTCCAATTTCATTTTTCTTTTTCAATATGTCTATGGCTATTTGGGGCCTAATACCATTCCAAATAAATTTTGTAATTAGTTTTTCCAATTCATTAAAAAATGCTGTGTTGATTTTTTTTGGGATTGCATTAAATCTGTAGGTTAGTTTGGGTAGGATAGACATCTTGATGAAGCTTAGTGTTCTTTTGAATGCACAGGGAATATTCTTCCATTTATTTAAGTCTTCTTTGATGTCCTTTAACAGTGTTGTGTAGTTTTCTGTATATACGTCCTTTACATCTTTAATTAAATTTATCCCTGGGTATTTGATTCATTTAGTTACTAATGTAGATGTTTTTTCCCCTTGATTTCCTCCTCCGATTGCTCATTATTGGTGTACAGAAATGCTACTGATTTTTGAGCATTGATCTTATGGCCTGCAGCTTTACTGAACTCATTTATAAGTTCTAGAAGCTTTTTTGTAGATTTCTCAGGGCTTTCTACATATAGGATCATGTCATCTGCAAATAGTGAAAGTTTTACTTCTTCTTTTCCAATTTGGATGCATTTTATATATTTTTCTTGCCTCAGTGCTTTAGCAAGTACTTCTAAGACAATGTTAAACAAGAGCAGTGTTAGTGGGCATCCTTGTCTTGTTCCCAATCTTAGAAGGAACACTTTTAGGATTTCACCATTGAAGATGATGTTAGCTGTGGGTTTCTCATATATACACTTTATCATGTTCAGAAAGTTTCCTTCTTTTCCTATCTTTTGCAGTGTTTTTATCAGGAAGGAGTGTTGTATTTTGTCGAATGCTTTTTCTGCATCTTTATAGAGATGATCATATGATTTTTTTCTTTCAATCTGTTTTTGTGGTGTTTAACATTGATTTTCTTATGTTGAACCATCGTTGCATACCTGATATGAAACCTACTTGGTCATGGTGTATGATATTTTTTATCTGTTGTTGAATGAGATTAGCAAGTATTTTGTTGAGGATTTTAGCATCTATGGTTATTAGAGAGATTGGTCTGTAATTTTCCTTTCTTGTGGCACCTTTGTTTGGCTTTGGTATTAGGGTAATGTTGACATCTTAGAATGAGTTAGGCAATGTTCCTTCTACTTCTTTTTTTGGAAGAGCTTAAGCAGGATAGGTGTTAGTTCTTTGTGGAATGTTTGGTAGAATTCACCTGTGAAGCCGTCTGGTCCTGGGCTCTTCTTAGTTGGGAGGTTTTTGATGACTGAGTCTATCTCTTTACTTGTAATTGGACTGTTGAGTTCATTAATTTCTTCTTTCGTGAATGTAGGCTACTTATGAGTTTCTAGGAATTTGTCCATTTCCTATAAATTATCATTCTTGTTGGCATATAATTTTTCAAAGTATCCTCTTATGATGCTCTTATTTCTGTGGGATCAGTGGTGATATCCTCTTCCTCATTCCTTATTTTGTGTATTTGCATCTGTTCTCTATTTTTCTTTGTTGGTCTGGCTGAGGGTTTGTCAATTTTATTGGTCTTCTCAAAGAACCAGCTTTTGGTTTTGTTTCTTTTTTCTAGTGCTTATTTTCTATTTCATTTAGTTCTGCTCTAATTATTATTTCTTTCTTTCTACTTCCTTTGAGGTTAGTTTGTTGTTATTTTTTCAATTCCTCCAGGTGGGCAGTTAGGTCTTCTATTTTAACTCTTCCTTCTTTTTTGATATATGCATTTATGGCTATGAATTTCTCACTCAGTAAAGCTTTTGTTGCATCCCATAGGTTTTGATATGTTGTGTTGTCATTTTCATTCGTTTCAAGGTAGTTACTGATTTCTTTTGAGATTTCCTCCTTGACCCATTGTCTAAGAGTGTGTTGTTTCACTTCCATATCTTTGTGCCTAATCTAGTTCTCTGTGCCTTACTGATTTCCAGCTTCATTCCATTGTGGTCAGAGAAATTACTTTGAATAATCCCAATCTTTCTGAATTCATTGAGATTTTTTTCTGTGGCCTAGCATGTGGTCTATCTTGGAATATGATCCAAGTGCACTTGAGAAGAATGTATATCCTGCTGTATTTGGGTGTGGTGTTCTGTATATGTCTATTAGGTCCAGATCCTCTAATGTGTTAATGAAAGTCTTTCTTTCTTTACTGATTCCCCATTGAGATGTTCTCTCTAACGGTGATAATGGTGTATTAAAGTCCCCCACTATAATTGTAGAGGCATGTTTTTCTCCACTTAGTATTTCCAATGTTGGCCTCATGTATTTTGAGGCACCCCTGTTAGGTGCGTAGATGTTTATGATTGTTCTGTCTTCTTGAAAGATTACCCCTTTCACTAATATATAGTGTCCATTTTTGTCGCTTACAATAGTCTTGCATTTAAAGTCTATTTTGTCCGATATTAGTATAGCTACTCCCGCCCTTTTTTGGTTGTTGTTTGCTTGTAATATTGTTTTCTAGCCATTCACTTGCAGCCTCCTTGAATCCCTGGGTCTAAGGGGGGTTTCTGTAGACAATATATAGATGGGTCATATTTCCTAGTCCATTCTGTCAATTTGTGTCTCTTGACTGGTGAGTTTAATCCATTAACATTCACTGTTATTACTCTCAAGGAATTACTTACATTAGTCATATTTTCTTTGGGTTTACGTATGTCATATATGTTGTTTTTATTTCTCTTTTTGTCTTTTCAGTTCTTCTTACACTCTCCTCCAGCTCTTGCTCTCTCCTGTTTTTTCCTTTCAGCCTGCAGAACTCCCTTTAGTATTTCTTGAAGGGCAGGTTTCTTATTGGCATATTCTCTTAATTTCTGTTTATCTGTGAATATTTTGAACTCTCCAACATTTTTGAATTCCAGCTTTGCTGGATAGAGAATTCTTGGCTGGAAGTTCTTTCTTTTAGTACCTTAACTATGTCACACCAGTACCTTCTTGCCTCCATGGTTTCAGATGAGAAGCCAGCAGTTAATCTTACTGAGCTTCCCTTATATGTGATGGTTTTCTATTCTGTTGCTGCTTTCAGTATTTTCTCTTTGTCTAGAGCATCAGATAGCTTGATGAGTTTATGTTTTGGAGTAGGCCTGTTGGGATTTATACTATTTGGGGTGCGCTGCACTTCCTGAACTTGTATATCTATCTCTCTCAATAGGGTTGGGAAGTTTTCAGCTATTATTTCCTCTAACACTCCTCTGTCCCCTTTTCTCTCTCTTCTCCCTCTGGGATGCCTACAATGCATATGTTTGTGTGTTTTGTGTTGTCATTCAAATCCTTAAGTCCTGCTGGATTTTTTCTACCTTTTTATCTATTTGTTCTACTATCTGTTTGATTTCAGATGTACTGTCTTCCACATCACGGATTGTTTCCTCTGCCTGTTCAAATCTATTGTTATGTGCTTCCAGTTGTCTTTTTGATTTCTTGGATTGTGCCATTCATCACCATCATATGTTATCTTTTAATGTATGTTTGTAATTTCTTCAGTATGTTCTCCCAGTATCTTCTTAATATCCTTAATCTTTTCCTTCACTTCATTACGTTGGTCCATGATATTTGTTTGGACTGCTTTGATTAGTTGTTCAATGTGGTGCACTTCTCCTTGGTTTTTAGTTTGTTCATTGGACTGGGCCATGTCTTTCTGTTTCTCAGTATGGTTTGTAATTTTTTGTAGCCCTCTGATCATCTTTTTATCTTGATGGGTTTATTCAGTTGATTAGCTTCTCTCTTTAGCCTATGGTTTTATTTAATTGCTGTTTTTGTGTGTGTGTTAAGTTTTCTCTTTGACACTTTGTTCTTCTTATTCTATTTCATTGCTGTTGTCTGTGTTCCACTGGAGGAATAAATTAGGTCCAGAGAAAGTGAACGAGGTAAGAAAAGTAAAAGAATAATAGTAATAATAATAGTAATTGTTAGAAAAGGAACCATTCAAGACCTTGGAAAATAAATATTTAACTCATGTAAGCAGTGTAGACTAATAGGAATAGAAAAATGGCTACCAACAATGAAATGGTAAAGCAAATAGAGAAAAATATATAGACTGAATTAAAAATTCAGTGTGATGAAGAGAGCCGGAAAGAAAAAAAAATACAAAAAGAAAAAATTTAATAAAAGAAAGGAAACAGGATAGATGAGGCAAAAATAAAAACTGGAAAAATTGGGGGCCTAAACAAAGAGTGGTGGAATGTAAGAACAGCAACAGAGAGCAGAAGATAGATTGATGATGGAAGGAAAGAGAGAGCCTTGGGATACAAAATCGGTATACACAGAAAAGGGGAAATCAAGGAAGAGTAAACACAGTAACCAAGAATCAAGCCAACAGCACCTTGAGGAATTTATCTCTTCATCCAGCTCCCTCCAGATTGATGCCCTAAAGCCTCCTACTCTGTGGGTTCCCAAAAAGCTCACTAGGGCAGGATCTTGCCCCCACTCAGCTGTTGTTTTGTGTTTTTGTGTGTGTGTGTGTGTGTGTGTTTGAGAGATTTATGTCTGTGTTCTTTTGAAAGAAAATAAATTAGAACCAGATAAAAGGAAAGAGATGGGAAGACATAAAGAATAACAGTAATGGTATTAGTAAATGACAGGAGAGTAAACATACAAGACCTAGGAAACTGAAAAATTTATACGAGTAAGAAGCACAGAGGAATAAGATGAGGAAATTGGAATAGAAACAATGAAACAAGAAACAGACTAGAGAAACGTATATATAGAATGAATTAAAATGCTGGAATGGTGTGAAGAGGATGTGGCAGTTTGATATAGCTATGAATTCCAAAAAGAGCTATTGGATTATGCTTGTAAACTGGTCAGTTCATCTGGGCATGATTAAGTTATGATTAGGGCTTTCACTGGGCCACATCAGTAGGGTGTTGAGCCCCACCCCTTGGTGATTGGGGTCTCAAAGATAAAAGACATGGCAAAGGACAGAGCTGGAGTAGTTTTTGAGTTGGAGTTCTGAAGGTGAATTTTAATTCTGGAGCCTGGGGAAGCAAGTACATAGAGGAGCTTGGTCATGAGGAAGGAGAAAAGGCCCCAAGAAGAGACAAGCCATTCACCTGATAGTCTAGACAGCTAACATTGTGGAGGAAACAGAGGAGCTGAGCCAGGAGAGAAATGCTGCCCCAGGAAGAGAGTAACCCAAGAAGCCTGAACCCTGGCAAACGTCAGCAGCTGTCTTGCTCCAACACGTGGCAACAGACTTTGGTGAAGGAAGAAACATATGCTTTATGGCCTGGTAACTGTAAGCTTCTACCCCAAATAAATACCCTTTATAAAGACCAACAGATTTCTGGTATTTTGCATCAGCACCTTTTTGGCTGACTAATACAGAGGGGTAAAGAAAACAGAGAAGAGAGAAAGAAAAAAGTAAAAAAGAGAAGACTACAGAGAAAAAGGGAGAGAGGGAGATATACAAACAAGAAAACTTAGAGACCAAATAAAAGAGGTGAAATGAAAGGACAACAGAAAAAAAAGATCTGAAGATGAAGGAGTGAAAAGAAATAGCATAGGTAGAATAGATCAGTAACCAAAAGAATAAAAGAAAGATAAAGCAAAAATAAACAAGCAGAGAAAGATAGGTAGGGGATACAAAATGAGCAAGAAACAAGACAGTAGAAACCCGTTTTTTAAAAAAAAGAGAGAAGAAAAAAGTAATAATAAACATGGGAAAACAGGCTTTTTTCTTAGACCCCTAAGGATCATCTCAGGCTGGTGATGTTCCTCAATCACTCACCCTGCAGCCTGCCCTCTGCAGGTTTTGAACTGGGTTTTAGTGAGCAAAGTAAGGGAAATAAAGAAAATGAACTTTTTTTAAAAAAATAAGCTTCAATTAGAGCTAACACAAAGAAAATGGTTATATGTTCCCTGTTATAAAGTTTCAGCTGGATACCTGATAATGTGGTGGATCTCTTCTCAAGGAATAGCCAGGAATCTCATATATGTTAGGCAGGAATTCTCCCACTGAGCTATTCTAGGTCCTTGGGTTGATTAACCTTTCAGAAGGCTATCTGCCCCTTTTCCCTCAGGGAGGTGAGATCCCCTGCAGTCAGCTGGAGTGGTGCTGATGGCCACCTGTCTCTGCCTCCTCAGTGATGTAATTTCTCTCTTTTCCTAGGTGGCTGGGCATGACTGCCAGCCTGAGATGATCCCCCTCCCTTCTCCCTGTCGAGCTGGGGTCCCTTCTGATATTAAAGGGGGGCTCAGCTAGCTAAACTCACTGCAGAAAAAATCTCTCTCCACTCTCCCAGACCCTTCCTGCTTGTAGAGAATCTGCTTTCATACTCCCGTTTAGAGCAGGGCTCCAGGGTCTCCACCTAATCTGTCCGCCCTGAAGGAGGGTATGTGTGCCCTTTCAGTCACCAAGGTAAGCCACCCACAATTATCCCTGGCTTCCCTATCTGACCAGTACCCTCCTAGATGACTCAGACCACTTACCGTGGAGGTAGGCGTCTGCTCTACTCTCAGATACAATTTGCCAGGAGTTTTACTCTCGTTTAATATCCTGGGGGTGGAGAGGGGAGCCCTTCCCAGCATCCTGGAGGTTTAATTACTCAGGATTACTTGTTTTGGCTTCTTCGTGTCTCTGACCTCGCTCTTCTGGGAGCTGGTAAGCAGTGTCCCTGTTTGCTGTGCTCCAAAGCAGGTCTCAACATCAGCCTCTGGCTTTTTCTTTGTTGTTTTAGTGAGGGCTAAGATTTATATGGACAACCCGTCGGCTGTGTTCCCTTGTTAGAATAATGATAGTTTTAAAAATAAGGACTAAAATACAAAACAATTTCAAATAATAATATAAAAAAGAATTGGGGATTATAAAAAATAATGACAAAATATTCAAAAATTGTTTTTGACATTTTGCCTTTCTTCAGTGTAAGGTCTGTTGTCCTATATGTACAGTAACATTTTCTTCCTTTCATTGCCCCAGTGTTTTACTTTTGTCCTCAAAGAAGATTTAGGACTTTACAGAAAAGTCACATACAGAATACAGGGGACTCCTATATACCCAACATATTCCCCCTTTTCCCCCTCCTGTATTAATAGCATTTTAGATGTAGACGGCAAGTTTGTTAGAACTGATGTGCAAATATTGAAACATAGCTACCAACCATGGTCAATGGTTTACACTGTGGTTTAAATTTTGGATCACATGCTTTTATCAACTTTGATGCAATTCCACATGGCCTGTATCCATCATAGGAAGATCATGTAGAACACTTCTGTCACCCCGGAAAATTTTATGTATCAGAGTGAGACTGTTTTCCCAAAAGACTTAAGTTACAAGTCAAAGTAATGCAATTTCCTAATCTAAATACGCATCAGTTAAAAAATAAAGGAAGAGATACGTATGTCTTGGGAGGAAAATATGCAGAATATTTAGAGGTGACTATTTAATTTAATATAATTTAATATTAAATAAGAGAATAATAGCTATTTTTTTAAATGATAAATTCACACAGTGATGGGTTTCTTCCATTGAAAGAGTGCTGCAAGATAAATTTTCTGAGCAAGAAGAAAGAACCCAGTGGCAACTGGGGGAAACCAGCACATCCCACCCCTCCATACTGCTGGTTACCAACGGACACACCTCCCAGGAGTCAGTCACATTTCTGTCGCTGGGGAAAAGTCAGTATTCCAAGAAGAAGTCTAGTCAGTTGCAAAAAACGTACCTATGGCAGACAATGAGTACAAACTGGAGTTTATTCATGGCAGGGAAAGGGAAGCGGCATGTTCCATTCTGAGCAAGTGGGGAGACTCAATGGAGAGAAATGCCAGGTAAAGAGCCATGAGAATGCAGGGGTTACTCCTCACAGTTAAAAATAACTGGGACTGGGCCTGATGGTGGAGCAGTGAAGTAGAGAAAGTAAATCTCACACCTATAGAAACTGGTATTTGAGAGGGGAAAGGCAGATTAGTGAAAAGAAAATTAAATACAGCATATAGCTTGTCAGGAGAGGGAAAAGGGTGATGCTAAGAATGAGCATGAAGGGCAGGAGTGATGGGCTATTGGAAGGGGTCTCTCTCAGGAGGAGAGTTCTTGGGAGGCACCCCAGGGAAAGCACATCTAAGCAGTGATGGCACCTGGGAAATAGCATTGGAGGATGAAGGGACAGAAGAGGCGATGGCCCTAAACAGGCATGGGTGTGGGGGGTGTGAAGGCCAGGCAGATACCAGAGTCTGCCAGGCAGGAAGTGATGTACACAGGGAGCAGGGGTTAAGGCTACCATGAGCCAGATATTGAGGGTCTCTTGCACCAGAGGAATTTGAATTTAAGCGGATAGTGTCTGTGGTGTGTGTCAAACGGTACAGCAGGGAGAACTGGTGGCAACAATGAAGGTGATGGCCAGAGCAGGGCAGTGGCAGTGGAGGTGGGGATGGAGAGAATGCGTCGGAGGTTGCAGATGCTCCGAGTCTGCTGATACCCATTAAGTTGACAGTTGCTCCTGGGTTCCAGGCAGAATTCTAGGACTTGCTGTGATTGGAGGATATGGGGTTACTGGGCAGGGTCCTGTGGTGACTACAGGGCCATGAAGGGGCTGTGTCCTTCTGTGGAGCTTTCCCTTGTTCTGACCCTTGGGAAGCTGGGAGAGGGGGTGATGGAGCTGCTGCCTGATGATATGAGTTCAGAGCACATGGTCCACCACAGTCTCCAGTGGGAACCAGTGGTGTGTACACCTGCCATCGGTTCATTGGTGAGTCTCTTATGGCTACTCAGATTAGTGCAGTCTTTGAGCAGGTGACTTTATAGAAGACGGGAAAGGCAGCTTGCAGACACACTGGCTGCACTGATTAAAGAGAAATGTCACCTCCTTGACCAGATGAGTGCTGCTCACAAGGGGTATAGAGATACTGAGGCATCTTTAGAGGACCCCAGGCAAAGGAAAGAGAGTTTAAGGGTCTCTAGCCTTATAGATACCTACAGAAAAGCCGAGGGAAAGAAAGAAATGCTGAAAGGAGAGTTAACTGTATTGGTCTGTGAACTACAGCAAGAGAGATGCAAACCCTTCCAACTAGAAGATGCAATGCTGAAGATGGGAAAAACACTGGAGATCCTTGATGAGGTCCTGAGAACCACCACAGCACAAGGTAATTTTCCCAACCCTGTGTGTGGCTCCAACCCTACGGGCAGTGACCCGCCCCTGATCATGGGCTGGGGATTTAAAAAGTGCTGGTCTCTTCTCTCCACTCCGGCTTCCCCAGCTGCCAGGTGCTGTCAACTCCTCTGCCCTCCATCTGAGTGTCCTTGATTCCTTGAATATGGGAGAACCCAACATGACCTGGACTTCCACCAACTTTAAATGCGAGACACAGAAGAAAGATTCTCCAAGGTATATTCCCCTTTAAATGAACAGGCTATACCTTCTTGGGAAAACCCTGATCAGATATGTGGACCTTACTTTCTCTTTAGGCCTCTGAATTATCTGACAGCATAGAGAAAAATCTTTCCAAGTTTCAGAGAGTAAACTTTTATTAAATGTAAAGGATCTTCCTGTATTTCTAAAGATAATGTTTCTTTACTTATATATTATCTTGATTAGTGATTTTTACCTATATTCTTATTCTGTTTGTCATATTTTATTGTAATTTGAAATTATATGAAGTAGAGCAATAAAAAATTTTTAAAAAGGGAAAAGGCAAAAATTTTTTTCTGCATTTTACACTTACTGATTAAATAGGTTTCACAGTATCGCAATGTTATCAACCTACATTACTTAAAGTACACATCGCAGTAACCAGAAAATCTGAAATGTATTTTATTTATTTACTTATTTTAAATATTTTTTATTTTTTTAAAGATACTTAGTTTACACAAATGTTATGTGAAACCTAAGGGGATTACCATATGCCCTGATCCCTTCACCTCCCACATTTTTCCACATTAACAACATCCTTTGTTAGTGAGGTACATTCATTGCAATGGATGAACACATTTTGGAGCATTGCCACTACTGTGGGTTAAAGTTTATATTGTAGTTTACACTCTCTCCTGCCCAGTTCTGTAGGGTAAGGCAAGATATATAATGGCCTGCATCTGTCATTGCAAAGTCATTCAGGAAATTCCCACGTCTTGAAAATGCCCCTGGATTACACATGTTATTCCCTCTCCCTGCCCTCAGAATCTCCAGAGGCTTCTGCCTCCACATCAATGATATAATTTCTTCCATTGCTAGACTCACAATATATCTAAAGAAGAATACTGGTAAGTCAGCTTTAGTCCATAGTTCATTCTCCAATCCTGAGGACTGTGGGATGGTGATGTCCACCTCACCTTAATTGAGAAGGAGATTCGATCCTATGGGGCTGATGGATGGACACTCTTGCTTGCAGTAGTAGAATGTCTCAGTTCCTGGCTATGGTAGTTGTCCATCATCACCTCCTTGTTAGTTGTCCTGGATGAGACCAATGAACTGGAGAGTAGGTCTCTGCTGAGATTCAGGGCCCAATTTTCACATGGATAGCACAAAGATTTACATATCTTGGATGTATACATACCAACTCTAGTACTAATTATAGGTTCAAATAGAAGGACAGAAGAGCCATATGTAGGGAAACCACAACTGAGTCCAACTCTGTCACACTAGGGAGCATGAATTACAAAGTAGGACCCACTGCCAAGGTCTCGAACTCCTGACCTATCTGCCCTGACTATAGTGTCTGGATGTCTTCAGAGCCCACAGGATCCCCACTATTTGGGGTAGTGTCTAATTTGCTTTTCAATGAAATCCTGCTAAGACACACATAAGCATAAGCTCTGAAACGACTTCCTGTCTCACTTTGAAGTCTCTTAGCAATGTACACTCATTTTTGCTTTTCCCCCTTTGGTCAAGGTATTTTTCCAGTTGCATTGCTAGTTGGTACTTATCAGTAACTCCTCATTGCCAGGGCATCTCATCCCCGGGAATCATGCCCCATGCTGGGGGGCAGGTAATGTATTTACATGCTGAGTTTGGCTTCGAGACAAGCCACATTTGAGCAATAAGGAGGCTTCCAGGAGGCATCTCTTAGGCACCCTTTAATACTAGGCTAAGTTTCAACTTCAAGAGTACAGTTGCATAGGCACAGTCATCAATATCAAGGGCCCGTCCATGGACCATCCTCCTTCAGTAGTCATTGCCCCTGTCTGTACTCAGGGGACTCTTGCTGATCCATTAGAGAATGTGGCAGAACTCCCCAGGATGGGAGTTCGATATTCCCTTGGGTATTGTGAGACTCTCCACCCACCATGACGATGCCCCATGTAGATTTGAAGATATTTCTGTGCCTTATATGTTTGCACAGCAGCATTGCCTCACATGTATCCCACATAAAACCTACCCCATACCAATGATCCTCCCCTGACACAGTTGTAGACCTTTTGTGATACAAAACTTCTTCCAAAATGAAGCCTCTAAAAATAGTCAAATACAATTAATAAGAAAATGAAATAATAATGATAGTTTTAAAAATAAGAATAAAACAGAAAACAATTTAAAACTATAAAAATAAATAAAAAATAAAAAATGGGGATAAAAACAAATTATGACAAAATATTAAAAAACTCGTTTTTAACATTTTGCCTTTATTCAGTGTAAGGTCTGTTGTCCTGTATGTACAGTGACATTTTCTTCCTTTTTTTCCCCCAGTGTGTTAATTTTTTCATTTTGTCCTCAAAGAAGATTTAGGACTTTATGGAAACGTCCCATACTGAATAGAGTGGACAACTGTACACCCAACATCTTCCCCCTTTTCCCTTTGCTCTATTAATAGCATTTAATGTATGGATGGCAAGTTTGTTAGAACTGATGTGCAAATATTGAAACATAGCTACCAACCGTGGTCAATGGTTTACACTGTGGTTTATATTTTGATCAAACACTTTCATCAACTTTGGTGCAATTCAACATGGCCTCTATCCATCATAGCAAGATCATATAGAACACTTTCATCGCCCTTGGCAAAATTAATTTATCAGAGTGAAAGTGTATTCCCAAAAGACTTAAGTTACAAGTCAAATTAACATTTTTTTCCTAATCTAAATATGGATCAATTAAAAAATAAAAGAAGAGATATGTCTGTCTTGGAAGGAAAATATGCAGCATATTTAGTGGTGACAATTTAATTTATTATCATTTAACCTTGTATAAGAGTATAATGGCTATTTTTTTCAATGATAAATTCACGCGGTGATGGGTTTATTCCATTGCAAGCATGCTGGAAGATGAGTTTTCTGAGCAAGAAGAAAGAACCCAGTGGCAATTGGGGGAAACTGCACATCCCACCCCTCCACATTGTTACCTACCCATGGACACACTTCCCAGGACTCAGTCACATTTCTGTCCCTTGGGAAAAATCAGTATTACAATGATAAGTCTAGTCAGTTTCAAACAGCGTTCCTCTGCCAGAAAATGAGTAGAAACTGGAGGTTATTAATGGCAGGGAAAGGGAAGCAGCATGTTCCAGTCTGAGCTAGTGGGGGACGCAATGGAGAGAAATGCCAGGTAAAGCGTCATGAGAATTCAAAGGGTTACTCCTCACAGTTGAAAATAACTGGGCTTGGGCCTGGAGGTTGAGCAGTGAAGAGGAGAAAGTAAGTCTCGTATCTCTATAAACTGATATTTGAGAAGTGAAAGGCAGATAAGAGAGAAAAAAAATTAATTGGAACACCATAGCTTGTCAGGAGAGGAGAAGGGTGATGACAAGAAGGAGCAGGAGGGGCAGGAGTGACGGGTATTGGAAGGGGTCTCTCTCCGGTGGAGAGCTCTGGGGAGGCCTCCCGGAGGGGGGTCCTCTGAGCAGTGAGGGCACCTGGGGAATAGCCTTGGAGGACGAAGGGACAGAAGAGGCGATGGCCCTAAAATGGGCATGGGAGTGTTGGCTGTGATGTCCAGACAGATATCAGAGTGTGCCAAGCAGGAAGTGACGTACACAGGGAGCTTGGGGTAAGGCTTCCTGGACCCAGATATTGAGAGTCGCTGGCACCAGATGAATTTGAATTTAAGTGGATAGTGGTGTAGTGTGTGTCAAATGGTACGGCACAGAGAACTGGTGGTGACAATGATGGCGATTCGAGGCTGAGGATGGTTTTTGCCAGAGCAGGGCAGTGGCAGTGGCAGTGGAGGTGGGATGGAGAGAATGGGTCAGATGTTGCAGATACTCCGTGACCTGCTGACTTAGTCAGCCAAAGTAGTGCTGATGCAAAATATCAGAAAAAAGTTAGTTTTTATAAAGGATATTTATTTGGGGTAGAAGCTTTCAGTTACCAGGCCATAAAGCATAGGTTCTTTCCTTCACCAAATTCTATGGCCACGTGTTGGAGCAAGATGGCTGCCAACATTTGTGAGGTTTCAGGCTTCTTGGATTCCTCTCTTCCTGGGGCTCTGTTTCTCTTTGGGTTTAGCTCCTCTTTTTCCTCCACAAGGTCAGCTGTAGACTATGAGGCTCTCTAGGCTTTGATTCTCTCCACAAGGTCAGCTGTGAACTGTCAGGTGAACAGCTCGTCTCTTTTCCAGGGGTTTTCTCTCTTTCCTCACGACCAAGATCCTCTGTGTGTTCACTTCCTGGGGCTCCAACATTAAATCTCAGCATCAAAACTCGAACATCAAAAACCTCCAACTCTGTCCTTTGCCATGACTTTTATCTTTGAGACTCCATCCACCAAGGGGCAGGGCTCAATGCCCTACTGTCGTGGCCCAATCAAATCCCTAATCATAACGTAATCATGCCCAGATGAACAGACCAGTTTACAAGCATAAACCAATATCTATTTTTGGAATTCATAGCTATAGCAAACTGCCAAACTGCTACTCTCCACCCTCTGAAATCCAAGAATACATTACAATGTTCAAAACACATTAAATCAGTAAAAATGCAAGTACAAAATCATATCATAATCAGTTTAAAGAAACAGTTTGTCTTCAAGCAAAATCCTGTCTGCTGTAGACCTCGGAAACTTCCAAAACCTTTTAACTGTTTCCACTACAGAAATGGAAAGACAAAAGATAAACACTTTCATTACCATAAGGAGAAATTTGGAGTTAATCATGAGTCATGGTTCCTCTACAGTTCAGTAAACCTGCAGGGTATCCTATATTCAATTTCAAAATCTGAGAGTCATTCTTAATATGATGGTTTCTTCTTCCTGGGGCCACATGGGGACCCACCCTTTCCTCAGGCTTGCCCAAAGGCCATTTTCTTGGTTCCACCCTAATCAATCATCTGGGTGTCGAGCAAGCTCCAGACCTCACCCTCCAAGAGTACTGGGGTGATTGCCACACCTTACCCAATCTTTGGGTTAGAATCTTAGCCCCCTAGTAAAGTGATGTGAAGACAACATTCCCCTTAAACTTTGGTATACAGGTTCAACTCTCTCAGATCAATGAGTTGACCACCCGGCCTTTCCTAACCTTTGGCATAGAGGCTCAACACTCTTAGAGCAATGAGTTGACCATCTGGCCTTCTCTAATCCAGGGGGCACAGATGCACCCTATGCGTCTGTGGGATGCGGACCTTCATATGGGATACGGACCTTCACCGCCCTAATCCTTGAGGAATGTGCTCCACCCTCTCTGCACCCTGGGGTGGCAAAACTCTTCTAGAACATCTGGTGGAACATCCACGCTGTTCAACTGCTGCTGCAAACTCACCCTCACTGTACACATGGGTGGAGTTCCTCTCTTGGCCCAAGGCAATGTCTTAATTCCAGATCTCAGCTTCCACAGTTTTTTCTTAAAGCTGTTGCTCTGTCCATCTTTCCTTTTCATGTCCCTTTTAGTCCAAGAGGACAGTGGTTTTGTTCATACAGCACTCTCAAAAACTGTGTTGGTTTAGCATGCAAGAAGCAAGGGTCCAATCCATCAGACAGCAATACTTTCCACAAGTCTTTCTGAGATAACTGCATCTTCAATCCTGATTTACAAGTGCCAAGTTTAGTTAAGTTTTCAAATGGGGCACTATCATCTAGGAGCTTGATTTCCGGAAGCTTGGAATTTCCAGAATCAGTTTCTTTTTTCTTTGTGCCGAATAATTCAGGCCTTAGATTATCCCGCTCATCTAGCATTTTGCTAAAAGCTGCAAGGAGAAGCCAAGCTGCATTATCCGAGGTTACCTTGGAAAGTTTGTCAGCTAAATTCTCTGGTTTGCCATTTTCAAATTCTGTCTTCCATAAAACACTAGGAGTTAATCTTGCTAAGTTCTCTACAACTTTAAAACATGGATCATCTTTCCACCAGTTACCAATAATAGTTTCATCATTTACTTCTAAGGCATCATAAAAAGTCTCTTTAGCATACATATTACTATCAACAATCTCTTCAAAACACTGTAGATCTTTACTACCAAGTAGCTCACAATTCCTCCAGAAAATACTCCTTACCCATTTATAAAACCGTTCCAACATTTTGATAGTTGCAAAAGCACTTCCCCACTCCTCGGTACCAAATTCTGTATTAGTCTGCCAAAGGAGTGCTGATGCAAAATACAAGAAATCGGTTGGCTTTCAAAAATTGTATTTATTTGGGGTAGAAGCTTACATTTACCAGGTCATAAAGCATAAGTTACTTCCTTTACCAAAGTCTATGGCCACGTGTTGGAGCAAGATGGCTGCCAAGATCTGTGAGGGTTCAGGCTTCTTGGTTTCCTCTCTTCCCAGGTTCCCAGGGCTCCATTTCTCTCTGGGCTCAACTCCTCTTTTTCCTCTACAAGGTCAGCTGTAGACTATGTGTCTCTCTAGGCTTTGTCTCTCTCCAGAAGACCATTTGTGAACTGTCAGGCGAAAAGCTCGTCTCTTTTCCAGGGGCTTCTCTCTTTCCTCACGAGCAAGCTCCTCTGTGTGTTCACTTCCTGGGGCTCCAACATTAAATCTCAGCATCAGAACTCCAACATCAAAAACCTGCAACTCTGTCCTTTGCCATGACTTTTATCTTTGAGACTCCATCCACCAAGGGGCAGGGCTCAATGCCATACTGACATGGTCCAATAAAATCCCTAATCATATTTAATCATGCCCAGATGAACAGACCACCTTACAAGCATAATCCAATAAATATTTTGGAATTCATAGCTATAAGAAACTGCCAAACTGCTATACTTGTTGATGCCCGTTCAAATTGTCAGTTGCTCCTGGGTTCCAGGCAGAATTCTGGGTTTTGCTGTCATTGGTGGATCCGTGGTTACTGGGCAGGGCTCATCTCTTTTCCTGGGGCCTTCTCTCTCTCCTCATGACCAGGCTCCTCTGTGTGCTTACTTCTCCCGGCTCCAGCATTAAAACTCAGCATCAGAACTCCCTCATAAAAACTCCAGCTAACTCCTCTGCTCTACCATGTAGATTTATCTCTGAGTCCCCGCCCACAATGGGGTGGGGACACAATGTCCTACTGACGTGTCCAAATCAAAGCCCTAATCATAACTTAATCATGCCCAGAGGAACAAGTTAACAAGCATAATCCGTATCTATTTTTGGAAATTATAACCATATCAACCTGCCATACTTCGTATGGTAGTAATCCATCAACCCTATGTGTTAGTTGTCCCAGGTGAGACCAATGAACTGGAGAGTATGTGTTGCAACTCTGTTGAGATTCAGGGCTCAGCTGTCACATGAATAGCTCAAAGATTTACATGCCTTGGATGTACACATACCAACTCTAGTACTAATTATAGTTTCAAATAGGACAGAAGAGCCATGGGCAGGGAAACCACAGTTAAGTACAACTCTGTCACACTGGGGAGCATAAACTCTAAAATAGACCCTGCTGGCAAGGTCCCAAACTCCTGATCTATCTGCCTGACCACAGTGTCTGGAATGTCTCCAGAGCCCACAGGATCCCTGCAATTACGGGTAGTATCTACTTTGGTTGTCAATGAAATCCTGCTAAGACGTGCACAAGCATACCTCTGGAATGACCTCCCAACTTAATTTGAAGACTCTTAGCCATATAAACTCAGTTGTCTTTAGCTTTTGCTCCTTATGGTCAAGGCATTTTTCCAGTTGAATTGCTAGTTGGTGCTTGGTTGTAATTCTTCTTTGCCAGGGAAGCTCATCCCTGGGAATCATGTCCCATGCTGGGGGAAGGTAATGTATTTACATGCTGAGTTTGGCTTCAAGACAAGTGAATTTGAGCAAAAGGTAGACTCCCAGGAGGCATCTCTTAGGCATCCTATAATACTAGGCTGAGTTTCAGCTTCAAGAGTACAGTTTCATATGCACAGTCATCAATATCATGGGCCCGTCCATGGACCATCCTCCTCTAATAGTCATTGCCCCTGTCTGTACTCATTCTTGCTGATCCATTAGAGAATGTGGCCGAGCTCCCCAGGATGGGAATTTGGTATTCCCTTGGGTATTGTAAGAGTCTCTACATCCACTGTGATGATGCCCCATGAAGACTTGAACACATTTCTATGCCATAGATGTTTGTTCAAGTGAGCTTCCTCCCATGTATCCCACATTAAAGACAGCAGGTATCAATGAACCTCCCCTGCCACAGTTGTAGACCTTCTGTGATATAAAACTCATTCCAAAATGAAGCCAATAAAAATAGCCAAATACAATTAATAAGAAAATGAAATGATAATGATAATTTTAAAAATAAGAAATAAAGTACAAAGCAATTTAAAACAATAAAAACAAATTAAAAAATTAAAATTGGGGATAATAACAAATAATGAGAACATATTCAAAAAATTGTTTTTGACATTTTGCTTTTCTTCAGTGTAAGGTCTTTTGTCCTATATGTACAGTGATATTTTCCTCCCTTTATTGCCCCAGTGTCTTATTTTTTTTCAATCTGTCCTCAAGAAATTTAGGACTTTACAGAAAAGTCACCTACAGAATACAGGGGACTCCTGTATACCCAACATCTTCCCACGTTCCCCCCTTCCTCTATTAATAACATTTATATGTGGATGGCAAGTTTGTTACAACTAATGTACAAATATTGAAACATAGTTACCAACCATAGTCAATGGTTTACATTATGGTTTATATTTTGGCCACACACTTTAATAAACTTTGAGGCAACTCAACATGTCCTGTAACCATCCTTATAAGATCATGTAGAACACTTCCATCGTCCTTGGCAAAATTTATTTATCACAGTGAGAGTGTATTCCCAAAACTTAAGTTAAAAGTCAAAGTAACATTTTTTTCCTAATCTAAATAGGTATCAGTTAAAAAATTAAGGAAGAGATATGTCTGTCTTCGGAGGAAAATATGCAGTATATTTAGAGGTGATGTAATTTAATATCATTTAATATTTTATAAGAGAGTAATTGCTCTTCTTTTCAATGAAAAATTCACACGGTGATGGGTTTCTTCCATTGCAAGCTGCTGCAAGATTAATTTTCTTAACGAGAAGAAAGAACCCAGCAGCAATTGAGGGAATCTGGCATATCCCACCCCTCTGCACTGCCGCTTAGCCGCGGACACACCTCACATAACTCAGTCATATTTCTATTCCCGGGGAAAAGTCAGTATTCAAAGGATAAGTCTAGTCAGTTGCAAACAATGTTCCTATGACAAGGAGTACAAACTGGAGGTAATTAATGGCAGGGAAAGGTATGCGGCATGTTCCAGTCTGAGCAAGTGGGGCGACGCAATGGAGAGAAAAGCCATGACAATTGACACCATGACAAGCCATAACACCATGACAATGCAAGGGGTTATTCCTCACTACTGAAAATAACTGGGATTGGGCCTGGAGGTTTTGTATTGAAGAGGAGAAAGTAAGTCTCAATCCTCAGAAACTTGTGTTTGAAAGGAGAAAGGCAGATCAGAGAAAAGAAAATTAAATAGAGCACATAGCTTGTCAGGACAGGAAAAGGGTAATGCCAAGAATGAGCAGGGAGGGCAGGAGTGATGGGCATTGGAAGGGGTCTCTCTCGGGAGAAGAGTTCTGAGGAAGCCCTCCAGGGAGGGCACATCTAAGCAGTAATGGCAACTGTGGAAGAGCATTGGAGGAGGAAGGGACAGAAAAGGCAATGGCCCTAAAATGGAAATGGATGTGGGGGTATGAAGACCAGGCAGATAGCAGAGTGTGCCAGGCAGGAAGTGACGTTCACAGGGAGCTTGGGTTAAGGCTACCATGAACTGTATATTGAGAGTCGCTAGCACCAGATGATTTGAATTTAAGAGGTTAGTGGCTGTGGTGTGTATCAAATGGTGGCCAGGGAGAACTGGTGGCGACAATGATAGCGATTTTCAGGTGAGGATGGTGATGGCCAGAGCAGGCAGCAGCAACGGAGGTGGGGATAGAGAGAATGGGTCGGAAATTGCAGATGCTCCAAAACCTGATGATGCCGGTTCAAGTTGACAGTTGCTGCTGGGTTCCAGGCAGAATTCTGGGATTTGCTGTGATTGGTGAATCCATAGTTACTGGGCAGGGTCCTGTGGTGACTCCAGGGCCACGAAGCGGTTATGTCCTTCTGTGGAGCTTTGCTTTGGGTTGATCCTCGGAAAGCTGGGAGAGGGATGATGGAGCTGCTGTCTGATGATAAGAGTTCAGAGCACATGGTCTACCATAGCCTCCAGTGGGAACCGGTAGTGTGTACACTTGCCGTCCATTCATTGGTGGGTCTCTTATGGCTACTCAGATTAGTGCAGTCTCTGAGAAGTCAACTTTATAGAAGACGGGAAAGAGAGCTTGCAGACACACTGGCTACACTGAATAAAGAGAAATGTCACCTCCTTGACCAGATGAGTGCTGCTCACAAGGGGTATAGTGACACTGAGGCATCCTTAGAGGACGCCAGGCAAGAGAAAGAGAGTTTAGGAGTCTCCCGCCTTATAGGTACCTACAGAAATGCCAAGGGCAAGAAAGAAATGCTGAAAGGAGAGTTAGCTTTATGGGTCCGTGAACTACAGCAAGAGAGATGCAAATCCTTCCAACTAGAAAATGCAACAGTGAAGATGGAAAAAACACTGGAGACACCTGATGAGGTCCTGAGAACCACCACAGCACAAGGTAATTTTCCCAACCCTGTGTATAGCACCAACCCTTCTGGCAATGTCCGTCCTTGAGCGTGGGCTGGGGATTTAAACAGTGCTGCACACTTCTCTCCACATAGGGCTCCGCAACTGCCAGGCACTGTCAACTACTCTACCCTCCATCTGAGTGTCATTGAGGCCAGTGGATCTGGGAGAACCCAACATGACATGGACTTCCACCAACTTTAAATGCGGGACACAGAGGGAACATTCTCCACAGTCAATTCCATCTTGAAATGAACAGGCTATCCCATCTGGGGAAAACTTTGAATATGTGGCCTTTACTTTCTCTTCAGACCTCTGAATTTTCTCACAGCATAGAAAAAATTCTTTCCAAGTTCTAGAGAGTATACTTTTAATCAAATGGAAATGACCATCCTGTATTTCTAAAGATAATGTTTGTTTGCTTATATATTAACTGATTTGTGAATTTATCTATATTATTATAGTATTTGCCATATTTTATTGTAATTTGAAATTATATGAAGTATAGCAATAAAGCTGTAAAAATGAGAAAGACAAAATTTTTTTTTGCATTTTACAATTTATTGATAAATGGTTTCACAGTGTTGCACTGTCATCAACCTCCATTACATAAAGTACACATCACTTAAAACAGAAAAACTGAAATGAGTTTTATTTATTTATTTTAAAAATTTGTGTATTTTTAAGGATACTGAGATTACTGAAATGTTATGTAAAATATATAGTGGATTAACATATGCCCTGCTCCCCCCACCTACCATATTTTCCCAACTTAACAACATCCTTCGTTAGTGAGGTATATTCATTGCAGTGGATGACCACATTTTGGAAAATTGCCACTAATATTGATTATAGTTTCAAGTGTAGTTTACACTCTCTACCATCGAATTCAGTAAGTTAAGTCAAGATATATAATGGCCTGCAACTGTCGTTGCCATGTCATTCAGGAGAATTCCCATGTCCCAAAAATGCCTCTGGATTGCACCTATTTTTCCCTCTCCCTGCCCTCTGAACTTCCAATGGCCACAACCTCCTCATCATTGATATAATTTCTTCCATTGGTAGAATCATGAAATATCTATAGCAGAATATCAGGAAGCCTACTTTAGTCTGTAGTTCATTCCCTAGTCCTGAGGAATGTGGGATGGTGATGTCCACTCCACCTTAATTGAGTGGGAGATTCGATCCCTTGGGGCCTATCGATGGACTCCTTTGCGTACATTTGTAGGCTTTCTCTGTTCCTTGTTATTGTAATTTTCCATCATCACCCTCCTTGTTAGTTGTCCTGGGTGAGTACAATGAGCTGGAAATTAGGTGTAGCAACTCCGTTGAGGCTCAGGGCACAGAGGGCTCACATCGAACTTCTCCTAAGACCATAATCCTTCTTGGAGTTGTGAGGTTTTTCTCTGAATACAGCTAAGATGTGGTCTCATTCCTGCTCAATACCCAAATAATGACTGTTGTTGGCTTAGGACCCTGTGGTTGAAAGCTTTATTTCCCTTAGAACTTTCTTGGGTTGTTAGTGAAGCTGCAGTGAGGGAGCTGGTTAGTTGCCAGGATGATTTTCAACCCTGGCTGTGCTCATTTTCCTCATTTTTCCTTGGAATTTGTGATGTAGACGAGTGGTAAGCAAACCCTAACCTTCCAAAGTGGCCATCAGGGCACCTTCCCCACTGGGCTGGTTTATATTGCACATTGCAGTCACAGGGGGCTCAGTCAGGGTTTTGTCTTGGGATCCGTGGGCCTTACCTTTCACAATTCTCTTTTCCCCCATCTAGTATTCCCTTCCTGGCTTCTGTCACTGAAGACTGCTCAATTGCTATGCTAGACTCTGGCCTTTCTGAGGAGTAAGTGTGAAATGGAATCCTGCAGGGGAGCAGTGGGGGCTGGGTCTTCTCTTCAACAGAATGCTTCATCTCTTTTGAAAGGAAAGTTTCCATCTGCTCCTGATGGAAGCAATGCAGACTGTTGACCAACGCCCTGTTGCTGGGGCTGACTCACAACCAGCTTTGTCCCTGATGGAGGAGGAATGTGGGTAATGGGTGGATATTTTGAGCCTGGCATTCCTGCCTTCTTCCACAAGGGGGCAGTCTACTCTTCACTTAAAGAACCCCATATACCAAATGCAACTTCCTGTAGGGTGAAAGACACCAGGCAAGAGACCTGTACTTTGATCTTTGCCATGATTTGGTGCCGATTCTGACCCATGTCACCACGTCACTCTAGCCGCCATTTCTTCATCTATAAAAACAGAGGACTGGATTAGATTGATACATACCTTCCTCTGTGGATAGCTACGTTGCTCTACTGGTGATGAGGCTATACATTTGATGAAGTGTGTATAAAACACCCTGAAAATGTGCCCTGGATGAGTTGAATGCATTTTCTTCTCCAGACCTCTAATATGTTTTTTCCTCTGGCCTTTACCATGCCCAAACTTCTTTTTCTCTCTTCTAGGTTTAGAAGACAAGCCCAGAAAGACTTTGTGAGAGATGCTACTTGGTCCCCGCTCAATCACTCCCTCCTTACCACAGTGGGCTGGGACCATCAGGTCATCCACCATATTGTGCCCACAGAACCTCTCCAAGTCCCTGGAATTAAGATCATTGCCGAGTAGATTGGTCTTAAGACAAAAAAAATCCCCTATGATTATCCACATCCATTGTCCCTGCCTCTTCATTTTGTGAAACAAAATAGGAGCTTTATATAGTATATTGAGACTAGATCTACACAGTTAATAAGTATTATCTTTGAGCCTGCTGGTAGCTAGATTCTTGGATCCTATAGGCATAGGGAGAAAAAACTTCCTTGAAGATGGATATGATTGTGTGTGTGTTTGAATGTGTGTGTAGAGTTTTTGGTAGTAGTAAGAAAAAAAATCCTGTTCCCATGTAACTCTACATGAGATACTGACCATGTCTGGGAAGGGTAGGAGACGTGGGCATTCCTGGATTCTTGGAGCTCTTATAATATTCATAGTGTCATGAGCTCTGTTATTTCTTTACAGAGCTTAATTCACTTGTATCATGGGAAATAGTCCCATTCATGTAAAGCCAGCCCAGATGACTTTAGGTAGAGCCAGGATTCATGCCCCACAGTTGGCACTTGTCTTTGCTGTTAAACTGAATTAGAAAACCATTTCTAGGCTGAACAAAATGGTTGTGGTTGGTGCCTTTGTAATACCTCTCCCCTCCCCCACCTCAGGCAATGAATTTGTGTATATGAAAGAGGAGTGGGTTTTTTTGTCGTAGGTTAAATGCTACAGAAAAATGTTATGAGATGATGGAGAGCTTAAGGGCATTCCAGTTAAGTTTGAAAATTGACACAGACTATTGCAGAGACATCTCTTCTTTATCACCAGAAAACATCCTGAGTCTAGACCTCTTGCACCTCTGGGGTCCTTTTCTCTAGATATAGGAAGTCTGAATGCTGTATTTGTGGAATCTGAAGATTTTCAATTCCAACAGCAGGGAGAGAATCAGAAATAATGGTTGTGAAATAAAACGTTTAGGCTTTGTTAGCCTTCCTTTTTTGAAGCATGTGTTTTCTCTGTGCAGTTAGGCATATTTCATTTATGTGAGTCCTCAAGGTATTAAATTTATAGCCCATTGTTTTTAGTGGCACTCCCGCCCTAAAAAGGTACCTAGTTGCAACTTAAACTAAACATTTGGTTTCTTCTCGAATTGGTGGACTGGCTATTGCTAGTTGGAAGTCATCGATCAGTTACTAATTGTATTGGGAACTAATGCAGTCAATTATGTATTTTTGAGCTCTGCAAGTTTAATTTACCTGGAATCACCTTATGAAATGGGCAGTTTGAAGGAATGTGAGCAAAATATTTTTAAATGAAGCTTCCATGCTTCAGTATAGTTAAGCCTGAGCTCTGGTCTTGCCATTACCCTTCAGTAAAAACACATGGTAATTTGCAGTCATGAGATTATGGGGTGGGGTAGGAATAAAGACTTCCAGTGTAATACTTCTTAGTAAGGGACGGGGTGAATAGGTAGAGCCATTTAAGTTCTTCTTCCCAGAAGAAAAACTAAATTTCGTGGTCACTTAGAAAAGTATGGAAGAGGGTGGAGTGAGTAGGAAATAAATTTACATAGCCAATTTTTTCCTCATGGTTTTAAAGAGTGTTGGAGGAGAAAACTACATGAAAGAGGGAAGAACCTAAGGAAATTTATATATCTGTCAAGGTGGTTGAAATACATCAGAAAAGGAAAGCATAATTTTTAAAGAATTGCATTATCTTTTACTATGAAAATAAGTTTAGATTCCGAGAGATCTGTGCTGATGAGAAAAATCACACCTGTTAATGGTTGCCAGCAGATTTTACATTTGTAAAACCCATCAAAGGCACAGCAGGAATGACCATCACAATTTTGTAATGGTGAGACAGGAAGTTGACTAATGCAGTAACTTCAAAAAGTGTACCACATGTAGGATTATTCACTATGACCCTGACTCAAGTGACAGTAGTTAACTCTTAGAATAAGCATGGACTTACATGGAGACCAGTGGGTGACGGCTCATTGTATTTACATTTGAAACCAGACAAACATTTATTTTGCATTTAATTTCTCTCACTTAGATGTCTACATGTTGGAATAAATCCATTTCCCTATCTCCATTTCTTACTCTGGAGTCCATTAACCAAAGTGACTATATTATGCTGCTGATTGCTGATCCTCCAAGGTCTAGGAGACTCATCTCTTGGATAGTGCTCAGAACCAAAACAAACAGAGGCCTAAAGTACAGTTTCAGAAGGCATCAGACATGGGGCTGATTACCAAGGTCTTTCTTGCCCGACAGTACAGTGAGGGGCTAGCTCTTTGATAAATAGCTATCCAGACATTGCCAAACTGGTTCACATTAATACAGCAAACACACAAAACTGCTCAGGGTCTCCAAACTCAGAGGGCTCCAAAACTTTCTTGCCACCTCCAGACCTGAAAGTAAAGGGCTCTGGTTTTTAGAAGAGAGATTTGGACAGAATGACTAAATGTCTTCCATATTTTCTTTGTACTTTTCTTCAGTAGCTGCTTGACTACTGTCTGCTCTACAAACTTAATTGAGCATAGAAAAAATATAACATTAAATTGTATAAAGTGTTTTGTTCCAGAATATGCATAAATATTTCAGTAAGATGCATGCTACATGATTCTATGCATTCTAGGAAGCTTTAGGGCATCTAAGGAGTGCCATGCTGAGAATTCACATCCAATCAGTTTGTAGCTGGTTTCCTACTGCCAATCTCTGAGTTACACTGAAGA
>JAQZBX010022882.1:0-23889 GCA_029593785.1 Cabassous unicinctus | reverse complement strand
AAGGGATTGTTCTAGACCAAAATCTTCCATCCTAAACCTTTAATTATTTGCATTTTATTCCAGAAATTTCTTAAATTTGTACATTGTTTTATCACAGGGTGTGCAGATGCTAGATTTACCATTGGATTAGATATGTATTTTGTAATCACATATTCATTTCTCATTCAGCAATGCGTACAATCACTGTTCTAAGCACTAGGGATACAATTGAGAACAAAACTTCTGAAAGCGTCTCCCTAATACAATTATACCCCTGTGCACAGAAACAAATAATAAACAAGTAGACAAGTAAAATACATAGGATGCCAGATGATAAGATGATTTAGTAAATTTCAGGACAAAAGAAGAATGGAGAGTGCCAAAAGAAGCAGTTTATGATGGTAGGGCAAGCCTCACTAAAAATATTTGAACAAATCCTGAGGGAGATGAATTCATAAGCTACACTGATAAATGGAGGAGGGTTGTTCAAGAAAGGAAAATGGAAAGTATCAAATTCCTGAAATGAGTGAGGTGGAGGTGTTTGTGGACCAGCAAGATGGGTAAGGTATCTGGAGTACTTCAATGGCAAGGGAGAGTAAGATAAGGTGTAACTGTGAGGTGTCATACAGGGATTTAGTAACACAGGAAAGATTTTAGCTTTGATGGTGAGTGAGATGTAAAGCATTGGATGATTGTGAGAAGCGGAATAAATTTTTCTGATATAGCTTTGTGAGAAAAGAATTGAAATCTTCCATAAAATTATAAGTTTGCCTAATGCTTGCTTTATTAGATAAACTTTTGCTTTATATATATTAATATCATGTTACTATGCTAATTGACTCTTGTCCATATGAAATTCCCCTTTTTGTTCATGGTATTATTTCTTGTTTTGTGATTGCTATCATTCTAGTTATTTCTATTTACACTGTATATATTTTAATATACTTTTACCATTCTTCACAAACAGCATATGCTTCAGTCTTGATTTTTTATTAAATTGAACAATTACTGCCATTTAATTGCAATGTTTAGTCCATCTTCATTTTAATGCAATTACTGGTATGGACAGTTTTAAGTTTAGCAACTTGTCATTAGTTTCTTTTCCCCCATTTTCTATTCATTTTTTACTTCTTCCCTTTATTCATTTGGGTTAAATACATATATTTAAATTATAACCTTAACCAAATACTGTACCACCCATCAGTTGGTATGAAATGTAATTCAAACCTTAGAATGGTATTTCTGTAATGAAGAAATTGAAGAAGCAATTCTACTTATATCAAACATTCCCTAGTAAGGTATAAATTTAAGTGTATAAGCACTTAAGTTTTTTTCAAAGACATTACGCATGTGAATTCTTCCTACTGCCCTAACCTGTCTCTGCTCCTTATTCTTTCTACCCATATGCAGCATCTCATCGTCTTGAAGCCACGAAGTCCAGTGACCCCCACCCCTGCCTCAAAAGACTGCATCTTTCAACCCAGTGGTCCATTCTTTATCTTGTTCTCTCAAGAAACATTTTGGGATTTGGTTTGATTACAGCAAAATACTAATTGATGTGTATAACACACATGGGGAATGAACATAACAGAACTTAATTTTATAATATGCACTTCTGCTCACACAAGTAGAGTGAATGTTTCCCAAGTTCCATTTGTTTTGATTTTTGAGCTAAATTTTATGAATTCTATTTTATGATATAATCAAGAATTTAAATAAAATAATGCATGAAAAGATAAAACTTAGTTTGAAAAGACTTGTCATTTTTAAAGGAAAAGTCAAGTGCTTTTTAAAAATCATGATAAATTCACATGACTAAAAATAAGTGCTATCAAGTTAGGTAAAAATTCATCTCAATTAGCCTGAGAAAAATGTATACATTTACAAGAACTCTACACTAATATGGTTTCTTCCACTTTAAAAAACTGAAATTGAAAATCACAGACAATGGATTACAGTTGTGGTTTAATCTAGAAAGATGATACAGCTACTCAAAAAGGAGGTTATTTGAATAGTCATCAACAGATTCATGAATAAATATATTTTCATGTTTATAGAGCAAATAAATTTTTGAATGCATTATTTATTATTATATTTTCTGATTCATCTTTTTAACTCACTTTTTGAGTCAATGGCCTATTGTAATCCTGATCATAATGATAAAAGAATTTCTATTGTTTAAACTGAAAAGACACTGTTTCCTTTTTCCTCAAAGGTTTGGCTGCATTATTAGAGAAATATCACTTACAGGTCACTAGCTTTGCTAATTTAGAAAAATGCAGCTAACACTTAAGGGCGAGTTCCAATAAAATTATTTTGATTTCAAGATTTCTTTTCACAAGGGCAATATCAGAATAGTGGGGAGCCAGTGGAAACCTCCAGCTCATTGTATCATAGTTGGTTTTGTTATTCTTTTTGTCCACGTAATGATTGCCCAATTACCATGAGGCTTGGGTTGGACTTCTCATTCTTGTTCCGAACGAAAGTAGTTCTAAATTTATTTTGTAGTCATTTGGCCTCCACAAAATAATTTTTAGAAGAAAATGTTCAGTTCACTAAAAAACACACTATCTTATTTAACTCTCTGATAGGTAAAAAAATAATAATAATAATAACAATAAGTAGAATTGAAAATGACAGATCTTTATTGGGTAACTATATGAATTTTTCTAATGCTGAATAAGAACTATTATTTGGGAAAGACATGAGCAGAAATTACAAGGGCATTTATATTAGGGCCACTGGTTTATATGAATTAATTTTACATGGAATGTCTTGTTTAAACAGAGATAACTTGGTTAGCACAAAAATCTTCAAAATTGCTATTTCATAATTTATTGGTACAACCTCTTGTTTAATGATATTTTTAGAGCCTCTTTCTACTGTTAAACTTACTTACATGTGCATTTTTGATCACACATTCCTGTGGAAAGAACCAATGAATTGTTTTATCTTGCTGTCAACTCTTCATGAGCTGAAATAAAATGAGGCCATAAAATAAAATATTCTAGGAAAGACCTGTTCTTTTATGGGAGGTGGGGACAGAATCAGTGCAAACCTCAGATTCTTCCAGCTAAAATGGAGTAGCTTGAGGCAAATTTTAAAAATTTGGCTTGAAGGTATCAGAGAGCAGCCAAGGAAACCAGGATTTCAGGGGCCAAAATTGGGAGAGGAAGTGAGAGTTTATTCAAGCCACTTTTCCCTTCAGGGCTTTTGCTGAATCTTAACACAGGGTGACAAGCCAAGAATATAGAGAAATGGCTGTGGCAAAACACAGAAAATACAGCATTGCTTTTGGCAGACTCATGGGACTGGCAAGAACAAATTGTTGGAGTTTGAGCTCCCAAAACTATCAGGAGAGAAGAGAGGCCTAGAAAAGTGATTCTTACCTCTATCGTTTTCACCTCCAGGCATTTGCCAACTTCCTCCTCACCCCATTCTTAAACTTCGCAGAGCAAGAGGACAAAAAACTGAAGAAAAGCACCTTAAAAACACGGTAGAGGGGGAGTGGGTGTAGTTCAGTGGTTGAGCGCCTGCTTCCCATATATGAGGTCCTGGGTTCAATCCCTCGTACCTCCTGAAAAACAAGCAAACAAAACACACAGTAGAGTTTGGTGTAGTCTCATTGTGGTAGGAAGGAGTCCTAGTAAATGTCAGATGCTCTTATTTGTGAGGTCTGGAGAGCTATATCCTAGGTGAGGTGTGAAACAGATACAGAGACTTTAACAAACTATGAACCAGCCTTGAATCTGCTCAAGTATTAGTTGAATTAAAGTAATAGTCCCCTACTCCTTCTGCATATGAGAAGATAGGCTGAACTCTCACTAGAAGATGAATACCAGAACCTCTAAATGTTTTTACTCATAATGTCAAAAACTCGATAAAATAATGAGGCAAACCAAGAGAAACAAGCAAGAAAGAATCAGAAAAAAGAAACAGGACTACAGATGACCTTGTTATTAGAGGTAATGGGAAAAGACTTTAAAATAACTGTGACTAACATGTTGAAGAAAATATTTCAAAGATGCAGAATTTTAACAAATAGCTAGAATCCATTAAAAAGAATCATTTGGAACTTCTGAAACCACAAAATATAGTAATTAAAAATAAGAACGCAATTGAAAAGTTTAAGCTCAGATTGGACATTTCAGAGAAGGATTAATGAACTTGGAAGCAGTTCACTAGAATATTAAAAGTCTAAATAATGAAAAGCCAAAAGGATGGAAATGTCATAAAACACCAAAAGAAAGATATGAGACAAGATGAAAATTTCTAACACATGTATATTTAAAGTCCCAAAAATATTCTATAATTTAAGAAAAAACAAATGTAATAAAAATAAAAAGAAACTTCTCAGAGTAGTCACATTAGCAAAAAAAAACCTTTTTTATTTAAGATTAGAAATCAGCCCATCATAGGAAAAAAATTTGTATATATATTTATATGATTTTGTGTTTCACTAATTTTTGATGTAGGTATGTGATAAATACCCTGATATACTAAAACAATAAAGTTAATCTCCACTACTTGAATATCGTTCCAGGCAATAAAGTATGTAGAACTGAAATCATCATTTAGATACAAAAGCAAAAGAGAATCAATGCATCTTGTAAGATCTGAGAGAGGGAGACTGTCTCCAAATATACACCATTTGTTTCCTTCCAGACTCTGCAAAATTTGGTTATAAAATATAACTCTCATGAAAGGTGCACAAGTATAATCAGTAAGACAGAAATCTTTTCTCCTAGATATGATATGTTCGAGGTTTTAGGTATTAGTTTTCTGAACTTCGGTGTTGTTTGCCATCTAAACACCTAATAATTGAATCTCATTACCAGCAAACTGATTGGTTACAAGACACTGGGCACTTCCCACAAGAAAATAGATATAAACCCAACAGTTATTTTGTTCTGTTCTCAGAACAGTCGGTTCTGTATAACTACTTCAGAAGTAAACTGTAGCCAGGTATTTGACTCATACCAACTGTGGCTAAACATGCTAAACCCAACATTAAGAATAGGGTTCTTATTGGTAAAAGAGCTAGAGATAACTTTTAACCTACAAAAGCGGGAACTAGATTACTTGGAGAATAAAGAACAAGAGAATGATGATTAAAGCATGAAATTCTGTGATCTTTTCCCAAGGATTCTGGGTGGTAGCTATTAATCACATAGTCTTATATTGATCCAGAGATCTTGGATTGAAGCTTTTTCCTTCTCAAGATTCCTAAATATCCATAGCTTTGGCTTCTGATCAGAACAAACTTACAGAGATTTTTATTTATAACTTTTTAATTAAGAGACATGAATCCATGAATCAAGACTTTGGAATTTCGCTACTTTGCTAATTGTTTACGTTAACTGATGAATCCTATGCTATTGGAAATCAAAGAATATCTTTCTGTGTGCAACGTCCTGAAACCAGATCTCCAGGTTTTACATAATGTGATGGCTGTTTTGGAGATTATTGAGGGAAGACTGGGTGTATTTCCTGAGTCCCCTGAAATATGTGGGCATGTCATCTTGCAATAATTCAAAGTATAGAATTGAAGACAGGTTGTAACTAACTGCAGGATAGAGTTGATGGACCCCAGAAGAAGTTAAATTCTTTATTATAAGCCAATGGTGATAATTTAGAGAATGACGTTGAGAGTTTTTGAGAATTTTCTTCATTTGAGTTTCAGAATTCCATTTGTTCCTTCTAAATTTCTTAAAAATTAGGGGTGAGGTAGAGAGTGAAGTTTCTGAGTAAGTGACAGGATTTTGCAAAGTTCTTTAAGAACAGTCACAGTAAATTGACTCCTCCTGTCATTAGAAATTGGCATTCTTCAGGGTGGTAACCAACAATAAAGTAAATACCTTCACTACTATTATAAACTCCATAAAATAATATCTTTAATCTGTCCCAAGAATAAGCAATCACCAGAAGATAATCAAAACCTATAGCAAGGTTTTAGTTATATGATATTCATTTGGTGGTATTGAAATGGAACCTGGCATTTGAACTCTCATCTCCATCCCACCTTTGCAGTTTACCAGGATTATACTGATGATAGATGTGATAATATGCACCAAAAACATTGTCAGCAATTTTAGAAAATTTTCTCCACCAAATTTGATTAGTCAATTTGGGATGGCTAATTTCTTGTAAAAATTTTTGCAAAGTTTCATGAGTTACCCTAGTGATATTTAGTAACCGTCCTGAGAGCTTATGTGGTTATTCTTATGAAATTTGTACCCAGATTTTTCCTAGAACTCATTTTCTGGCTCTGTTGACAATTGCAGGCATTGTATAATAGACTCATTGAACCTCTCCAAAGATTTATTCTCTTTGAATTTCTTGAGGGCTATGACCTTAGTGAAAGAAGCCCTATCTAGTATAATTTCAATCAGGGCATTTCCTTTAGATTCAATCATATTTCTTTTCATATGTGCTCCTCCCTTTAAAATTGCCATATCATTAAGAATCAAGAATGTTGGGAGTGGGTGTAGCTCAGGGTTTGAACGCCTGCCTTCCATGTACAAGGTCCCAGGTTCAATCCCTGGTAACTCCTAAACAAACAAACAAGCAAACAAATAATAAATAAAAGGCATCCAAATAGGAAAAAAGGACGTAAAACTCTCACTATTTGTGGATGACATGATCCTATATATATTTTTAAAAAAAGAATAAAAAAAATAAGGAAACATTCCTTACTTTGCTGACCATTCTTATTTGAAGTTCTTGCTGAAGTCAAAAACACCTTATTGTTTCCAAAGCATTCCAAAAGCCAGAAATACTCCTAAGCCAATTTACCATCAGTGCATATATTAACCCTCTTATCTCTAGCTATCTGATAAGCTAGGGATGAGTTCTATCATTTGGGGAGATTTTGCTTCCAGTGAGGGGTCATATTCTAGAGTGGATTTGAGATTTGTTGCCATCTATTCTTCCTAATATTTTCTTGTTTCAATCTTAAGACATGAGCTATCAACCAAAAATTTATTCAAGATTTTCTTGAGAAGATTCTAACAAATCTGAGTTATAGATTGTTTATAGAAGTTAGAGAGCTTCTATATTAAGTATTATAATATTAAGTATTACAACAAATGAATGAAAATTCATGAGTGAGAAAGCGAAAGGATTTCATAAAGAGGTAGGGCTAGTTCCTAAGAAAAGTGTGTTTTAGTGAGTGAAAAAAGATTTTACACAATGAAGGACCATCATATTTAAAAGAGACTCTAAAACTAAAATGGCAGATGGTTCCACTAATTTAGCTACTGTGCCTATTTCCCCTAGATAAGTAATTGTTTGTTTGTTTTTTGCTACAGGATCCAAGAAAGACTATGATGTGCTATTAGTCTATGATTATTCCCAAGTAACTGAGTCAGAACTCAGGATAGGGCTTGTCCAGACCTATCATGAATAAAAAGATAGAATGTTTTATGCTAATTAATTAGTTAGGCCAGAATGGGAAGTGGTAGAAGAGCTAATTTTAAATCACAGAAGGATTGTGTTTATTTTTAGGCTTCCAGGAGAGAGGTTATGTTAGAGGGGACTTAGGTTAAGCCATATAGTAAAGCAGTGATTTCAGAAAAGCTGGGAATCTATGGCCTGCAGTAGTCAGGGAGACCCTGAAATCCTCTTATTCTTTTCCTTAATTAGTGTTTTAGGAAAGTTTTGAACTTGTTTGTAGTATGTAGGGAGTAAGGGATTTAACTCCTCAGGATACATCATGTCATAGGTAACACACTTTACTTTGATAAAATTGTAAATTTTCTTTGGAAACCTTATAAACTTTTTGAGCTAAAAGTGTCGGTGGATAGATGAAATCAATCTTAGAGATCCTGCCTCTTTAGAACACAACACAAGGTCATCCACATATTGTGTAAGAGTAGAATAATAAGCAAGTTTTAAGGTTCTTGAGGTTGTAATTAAGGACTTGTGTAGAGTTAGGAGATTGCCTTAGTAACCCCTGGGATAATAATGGCCCAGTATATTGTTGAATTTCTCAGGAGAAAGCAAGTAATTATTAACCATTTTTTTCTAAAGAACATATAAATACAGAAGAGATATCTGCACCTCTAAAATATGTAGCATCTGGAGACTACTGAGATAAAAGTGCATTGAGGTTTGTTACTATGGGGAACTGGGAACCTGGAAATAATTAGTCTTTGACCCTGACATTCTGAAAAATTTATATCGTCAATGGGAGAAGAAGAGTGTTACAAGGACATGTACAAGGTTTGATGAGTCCTATATTCATTTTTTGAGGCATTTTGTCCTTCCTTAGCTTCCAGTTTTAGAGAATATTTTGTAAATTTTAAAAGAAGTATACATGAGTACAATCCAAATAATTCTGCCTATATCAGTAGAATTTTTTTTTTTCCACAAGAAATCTGATAGTTCTTGAGATCTTCAGCTTGAGCTTGATTTAAACCAGAACGACAGCCTTCAGGTCCAATCCAGCAGATTGCCTGGTTTCGTAAATAAAGTTTTATTGGAACACAGCCGTACTTACTCATTTACACATTGTCTGCACTGCTTTTCCACTACAAAGGCAAAACTGAGTTGTTTTTACAGAGACTTTATGGCCTGCAAAGCCAAAAAGTTTTACTTCATGGTCCTTTACAGGAAAAAAAATTGCTGACCCCGGATCTAGAGAAATGGGAGAAAGTCTTTGTTAACTCAAATTTATTAGAAACTTATTTAAATAAAGTTGAGTCTAAAATGTCTTTGAACTCGAGACATTTTCAAATTAGAAAAAACAAAATGAAAAGGAAAAAGTAATTTTGTCCTTTGTAATTAACAAGTTTCCAACTAAACTTGCCAAAAAGAATTTGAAAGAAGAACCTATTCATAGAAAATTAATGAAAGAGGTCAGCCTTTGTCAAGAATTAAAATAATAATTTATTTTTCTTACAGAAAGAGTTGAATAGACAGAAAATACGATGACATGAGATGGTGTTTCCTCTAAGGATTTCTGGATGCATTGTGTTGTAGCCTCAGGGTGCTATGAAACACTTTTGCAAAGCAGTTTATAACTTCAGAATGTAAGTAGATGAACATTTTCTTAGGAAACACTAATCATCCAATGACTCACTGCTAATACTGTTTTGTTCTTTATTGATTCATGTTATTATTTAAACTTGCATATATTTTTAATGTAAGGATTTATTAGGCACTGTTAGTCATGTATAAACTTTTATACACTCATAATTTATAATTTCCCATGGTGAATAAAAGACCCGATTTTCTTTTGACTAAGATAAATAACCTCTTTTTTTTTTTTTTTAATCTATCTGTCTAAAAATTATTGAGGACTTTTAACGTGCCAGGTACTATGATAAAACTGTACATATATTAATTCTTCAATATCTGATCTAGTAGATCTACTCTCCATTTACTCAGCTGTTAAAAGGAAAAACTATGAGTTCAGGGGATTATGTAATGTATTCAAAGTTAAATAACTAGTCATTATTAGACGTCAGATTCAAGCCCAAGAAACTCATATCCAAAGTCTGGTCACTTAACCTTGGTTGTTGCATCTCCCAAGCAAAATTAGGATGAGGGAATCTTATTTAGGCAAGTTCTTTTATAAATGTTAAGAAAAATCCAAAGATGTCACATTAAAGAAAGACTGGTGATTCTAACAAAAATGGAAAAATAAGAAAGCAAGTTAAAAGAGACTCAGGTCACGCAGTTGTAATGTAATTAACAATTTTCCCCCAAACCCTCTTCTATATTATTAATATTGAATCAATGAGAGCTTTTTTTGGGCCTATACCAAAAGAATAATTCTAGGCCAGAGACAGGTAGCTGGAACTGTTTGAAAGTAATCCATTCCACTTCATATTTTCTGTAACAAAGGGATCCACCAACACAGAACAACAGCACATCTTTAGATTTTGTTTATAGAACACAGGGAAGGAAAGAAAAGACTATAAAAGGGTTTGTATTTTCACTCTTACCCCTGAAGTAGCTGAGAGTGTTCATATCGTGATTAAATGTAAGATGCAAATCAGATTCAGATCTTATCATATGCTTCTATTTTAAGGATATAGTTAGAGCTAGGGATTTCTGGTAGCCAAACCACCATGGTCAATTTTTTAAATAAATAAAGTATGTATAAAAATTCCAATAATTATACCAACTTTATTAAAAGGCAGATTGATATGGTCTAATTGGTCTTCTAGTTAAAGAAGGACAATGATGGGCAATCCTAAAAGTTACTGTTTTTCCTAAAATAATATCCTAGAGTTTAGGAGAAGTATGGAAGACAGAATAAAATCAACTCACTTCTTCCTTATACCTTTACTCCAATCTGTACCCCATGATTCTCAATAATCTAAGCAAAAATTAATTTTGAAGTTCTGTCAGAAAAGAAGGGATAATTTCATCTATGATGCTTCAGCTGAAAGATACAGTTTTAAAAGATGAATGTGAACATAGTAATATGTTTTGAAAATATAAGGAAAAATAATTTTAGACTGAAATATGTTAGTTTAGGAGTTAGTGAATCCCTCATCATTAGATATATTTGTGTAGTTGTAAATGATATAACTTACCTTGCACTATTAGATTTGGAATTTGGAGTAGAAGGAATTTTTATTCCTTTCAAGTCTAATTTCTCAGTAAGAGGTTAACATACTCTCACCAAGTACATACAGATAGAATGAACATGACATGATAACTTGGAAAACATATAGAAATGTTCCTTTTAAAAGAACATAGTCATTCTGATCAATTAACCCCTGAAGCAGTAAAATATTGGTATTAAGAAGACAGATTTTGTAGTCATACTCATCTGGGTTTAAATTATAACTCTAATAAAAGCTGTGAGATCTTGGGCAAATGACATAACTCTCCTGTACTTACTTTGCCTTTTAAATTATTGAGAAGATTATACAAAAGGCAAATCAAAACCATGGCAAAAAATAGAAACACAATATAGTAGCTATGGTCATTACTTGGTCATAGACATTTCATGTGGATAATGTTAGTTCTTAATTCAGTATCCTGTTAACTTAGTAGCCATGGCGCTGAAGAGGCAAAGTAACTGGTAGTAATGACCTTCATCTCATAGGCCTTCCTCTAGGTATTCTTCAACATACAAAGTTATTGAGTCTCATTTCCTTAAAAATCACACGCCAAATATGTGTGAACAAATCTGAATGCTGACCTGAATATTTCTGTTTCTCTTAGAGTAGTTTCAAATCCCATTCCATTCATTCACTGATTAATTTGTCTATTCTGACATCCAACCCATATTTACTTAGAGACCAGTATCTATCAAGATCCATACTTGAAAATTTTAGTACAAGATAATAAATTAAATAAGGCACTATACTCACAATATAATAGACATTTCTTTTACTAACAAATATAACGTGATTTATAAGACCCAAGTGTGATTTGCTTCAGTTTTATTCTTCTCACATCTTCAGTGGAGTATTCTAAATGTAATTCCCATTTTATTTTATTTTTTTAAAACTTCCAAGTCACTTATTCCAACATTTTAATTACAACTGATCTAGGCATGAAAACCATAAGGGGTGGAGTGAAATGGTTATATAAAGAGCAGTTAAAGTACTTGGATAATTAACAGGTAGAGACACTATAAATCAATAAAATATGATTTGCACATGAATTAACTTTATATAGGGAATTATTTAGATTAGTGTGGTCCTAAGACAACTTGTATCAGAAACATCTTGTATAGTTGTTAAACAGCAAGTTGTTATGACCAAACCCAGATTTAAATTCAGAATCTCTTGTAACTGAAGGGATTCTTGTTTGCTAATTCCAGAGTATTAATGTTTTATTAAAAAAAGTTCCATCTAACTTCAATAACAGTCTGATTAGAACAAAAGATGAACTTAGTGCAATCACTATATCAACCTATTTTAGTTTATTTTATATGCTATTATAATTTTCAGTTCTAAATTTCCATAAGGTTCTTCTTTATATATTCTGTTTCTTTGATGATACACTCGGATTTTTTGGTCTATTTCAACAATGTTCACAATTGTTTATTGGAATATTTGTATAAAAGCTGTTTTAAAGTCCTTGTCAGATATTTCTCTGCTATCCTGGTGTTGGCAACTGTTGATTGTCTTTTTCCATGTGAGTTGATAATTTCTTGGATCTTCGTATGATGAGTATTTTGAATTTATCTTGGCTATTTTGAATATTATATTACGAGGCTTAAGTATGTTAATATATACCACCTTTGGTGAATTTTTATATTTTTATTTTAGCAGACAATTGACCTGGCTAGATCCAAGTGTCACTTTATAACCAGCCTTTTGTGGGCTGCTGTTCCAAATGTCAGTTCAGTTTTCAAAGACATTGCAATGTACTCAAACAAAATGATTTGACAATAGCTTTTAAAAACAAAAAATACATAAACAATAAGGATAGACTTGCCTTAGGAGTTAATAGAATGTACCAGAAGGCCACTGTAATCAAGTTACAATATGCTATTGTTCTAGAGATTGGCAATTAGAGTAATGGATTGAACAGCAAACCCAGAAAGGAAAAACAGTTTTATGAGGATGTATAATATGAAAAAGACCACAGTTAAATTCAGTGGGAAAACTATTAACAATTTGATCTAATATAATGGAACAAAAGAGCACTTAAATATGACCAAATAGAGAGTATATCCAAGGAATTTAGTTATATTTTAATATTAAACAATATAATTATAAAATTTGTATCCTTGTCAAAATACATACCTATATTAACAGATGTTAATGGTCTAAAATATGAATATCAATTTCTGATAAAATGCTTTAAGACTTAGAAAAAATAGATAACTTTTGTGCAAAATACATTTCTTTTAAAGGAACAAGAAGAATTTTATTTACCAAAGGAAGGAAGCTATGATTATTTGCAGATTTGTGATTATCTACCTGGAAAACACAAATAATTAGTGAATGGAATAACAATTAGAATTATTCAGATACCAGGTAATAAATTGAGAAGTTACAATTTTTAAAGTAGCTTTAGATTTTTCAACAGCAAATATGATGAAATAAATTATTTCATTTGCCACATCAACAATTACATAAAACACCATAGAATAAACAAAGCAAGTGATGTGTACCGCATGTGAAAGGAAAACTATAAATCTCTATGAAAGAATATAAAATAAAAAATTAAATATATTGAATGATATGCCATATTTCTGGAAGAGAAGACTCAATAATATAAAATATTTAATGTCTCTCCATATTAATGTCCAAATACAAAACATTTGCAATTAGAATTGCAACAGAAATTCTTATTTCCCTTAAATTTGGTTAGCTAATTCTTAAATTAACCTTGAAGAATAAATATGTGAACTTACCTATGGAATTCTGAACATAAAAAAAATAATTTAATAGACATTCTTTAGATATTACCAAGTATTTTAAAACCACATAAATAAAATAGGTTAATATTGTTCTAGGAACTGTTGGAATAAAACATAGGAGTAGACTATAAACCAGTTAAGGTATAAGCAAGGATTTAGTATTTAATAAAAGTAGCAAAATAAATAAATTAAGCAATAAAAACATTTTGAATATGTATTATGTGCCAGGATAAGTTCAAGATTCAGAAAATACAGTGATGAAAAACATAGACAGAATTCCAGACTTTAAGGAGAAATTTACATTTTTGTGGAGGCAGACAGGCTAAAAAAAAAACCAGAAACTTGCATGTGGAATTATTTTAGATACTAATAAGTGCTTCATAGAGGATAAATTATGGAAATGTACCAGAGGATGTCAGTGATGTTCCATGTAGTATGTAGGGAGAGTCTCTTCTGGATTGACTCCTGACTTGGAAAGGAAGGAGCTACAGAAATATCAGAGGAATGAAGAAATTAAATATAAGAGAAAATAAATGCAATGTTCCTAAACGTGAATGCATCCGGTATGTTCACAAAAAACAAAACAAACAGAATTTTTTAAAAAAGGTTTAGGCTTGCTTGAGCGAATTGAATAACATGAGGAATAGAGTAGAAGACTGTGAGGTCGTGGAGGTGGCAGCAGCCAAATCTTAACAAGGCCATAGAAAAAGAGTTTGGATTTTATGACACTTATAAGTGTCATTAAAAAGCCATTAGAGGACTTTAAACAACAGTGTGCAGCAAAGAAAGGTAACTGTTTTATAATAGCTGTTCTTTCCTTCTTCATTAATTATCGGTTTCTATTTGGGTACATAGATTCTTGGAAAACAGATTACTCTTTCCGGGCTTCTCTGAAGGTAGGCATAGCCTCTAGTTAAATTCTGGCCAGTGATGTTTGTAGATAGAGCAACCATCTCAGATCACGAAGCAGAAAATTTTCACCCTGCTCCAGTTCTGGACTTACTTATCTCTCTTTACATGAGAGATAAGTAAGTTTCCATTGTTTAAGTCACTATTATTGGGATTTTCTCAAAATTAGAGTTAGATTTAATTCTAAATGATACAGAGTGCTACAACTTGATTTCTATATTTCTATATTAGTGACTGCTCTCAGCCTTTTACTGAGATAGGATAGAAAGAACAGACTAGAAGGAGTATAGAGAATTCCCATCTATGTGAGAGACATGGAATAGATTTGTAGCAAAGGAGATGGCAAGAAACGGTGCAACTAGCGATAAATTTGTAGGTGCAACTTTTGGATCTTACTGATGGATTCAATTTAGAGTCTGAGAAAAAGAGAATAATGCCAATGTTTTGAGTCTGAGAAACTTTGTGGATAGTGGAAATATTTACAGACATGGTAAAGGATTTGGGGTGTCAAATATGACAGGAATAGAAAAATGGATGGAAATACAGATCTAAGGTTCTCTTTTGGTTTAGTTAAATTTGAGATGCCTATTTCAAATAAGATCACGTCATGAGATTCTGCGTGGACATATCTTTTGGAGGCCACAATTCAATCTACATTAATAACATTTCACTTTTTTGGGGGTTGAAAGCTTGCATTCTTTATCATCAAAGGTAATTGCAAATGTTCGTATTGTAATGCAGAATTGTAATGAGATTTGACTTGTTTCATCTTTGAAAATGCCTTTTCACATAGATAGGAGATATGCATGAGCCACAAAATGTCATATTTGGAAGGATATACTTTGTGCATTGGAGGATGCAATGTTATAAAATTGTCATTTTCCTAAAATGATTAATTTAGTCAATATAATTCAAATCAAAACCGTAGCAAATTTATTGCATGTTTGTGTGAAAATGAGAAGCTGATTTTAAAATTCATGTACAAATGCAAAAGATTAAGAGCCAATGGAATTGTGAAGAACAAAAATAAAAAGTAATTAGGAGAATATCATATTGATACAAAGAACACAAGTTTAGGCCCCCATATATAAAATTACCTGATTTATGATAAAGATAAAACTGCAGTGCAGTGAAGAAAAGGTGGAATTTTCAGTAATCACCCTGAGCCAATTGAATGTCATGTGTAAAACAAGAATCTTAATCTAACATTGGACTAAAAAGCATATTCTATGTGCAGTATTGATCTAAATGTGAAAAGTAAAATAATAAAAAAGTTTTAGGTGAATTCAGGATAATATCTTCATGACCCTGGAATAGCCAAAGATTTTTAATGTAGGACACAATAAATAATGATCATGAAGGAAAAAAAACATGAAAAATTGGGCCACACTATAATTAAGAATTTCTTTTCATTCAAACACATACTACAGGATCTTCTTTTCTTTAAAAGATATTCTGCATGGTAGTGAGAATGAATCATCTATAATTATATGTAACAACATGAATGAATTCACAAACATAATGCTGTGAATGTGTGAAAGAAGCCAGATACAAAAGAATATATCTTGTATGACTCCATTTATATGAATTTCAAGAACAAATATATGACATTTAAAATCAGGGTTGTGTCTGCCCCTGGTGGGGAGGAGCAGGATGGTACTGACGGTAAGGGTGAAACGGAGGTTTCTGGGATTCTGTTAGTGTTTTGCTTCTTGATCTTGGGCACTTGTTTCAAAGGTGGTTCACTATGTTAAAACTGTTTTGCTGTACTCTTTTAATAATTGCATTTTTATATCTGTATTTTTAAACTTCAATAAAATTTGTAAAAATGAAAATGGAATTGAATCTCAACTCCAACTAAAATAGTTTAAAAATATGATTTTATAATATGTCAATTAAATCCAATAAAAATAGAAATAAGGTATTCATGAGTAATTACAACAAAAGATATCCCAGACCATGAGAGAGAAAATAATACTGCTAGTGAAATATGTTAAGGAATAAAAAAAATGAATGGGATCATACATCACCTTTAGAGATGGAAGAACATGATATCATAAAATGTCAATTTATCCTATACTAATATATTAATTAAATAGAAATCCAGTGGAAATAATCATAGGGTTTTGTCAAATTTTAAAAGATGATTCTAAAATTTCTATGGAAAAGCAACAAGCTATAAACAATTAAGGGATTCTTAATAAGAAGAAAACTAGGGTAAGCAGAATTCTAAGATGGTCCCCGACATCTTCACCACTCTTGTGTACTTACCCTATATATTCCCTGGGACTTGTGACTATTACGATATATAGGTAGTCCAGTGATTATGGTGTTATATGGCTGTCCAAGTTCATTTAAGAAAAGGAGATTATCTTGAGTGGGCCTGACCTAATCTCTTGATTAAAACGGACTGGATTTTTCCTGAAGAAGAGATTTGAAGCATGAGAATGATTTAATATGAGGGAGAGTCTCCATTTATGTCTTTAAATATGGAGAGAACCAAGTGGCAGTAATATGGGTGCCTTCTAGAAGCTGAGAACAACACCATTTGAAAGCCAACAAGGAATCAGAGACCTCAGCCCTACAACATCAAAGAGCTGAATCTTGCCGTAACACTCCGAGCCAGAAGAGGATGCTGAGCTCCAGATGGGAACACAGCCTCAGCCTACACCTGGGTTTTAACTTAATAAACCCTGAGAAAAAAAACTCAGGAATACAGTGCCGAAACTTCTGACCTACAGAACAGTGAAATAATAAATGAGTGTTAGTTTAAGCTGCTGGGTTTGTGGAAATCTTTTACACAGCAATAGGAAAATGAACAAAATATACCCAACAACACAAGGAAGAGGAATTTGCCCTTTATCGTATCAAATTATAAACCTATTAGAATTAAACAGTGTAGAATTTGTACCAGATTAAAAGGGAGTCTACTAGTCTATGTGTGTGTGTATTTGGTATTTGACTTAAGTGACAACAAGATCGGTGGAGAAATAATGTACTATTTGGTAAATAGTTTTGGACAGATTGGTAATTATTTTAGTTTGCTAAGCTGCTCAAAACACATACTGTAAAATGGGTTGGCTTTTAACAATGGGAATTTATTAGCTTACAAGTTTACAGTTTTGAGGCTAAGAAAAATGTCCAAAACAAGACAGCATTAAAGTGATGCTTTCTTCCTAAAGACTGGCTGCCAGTGATCCTGGGTTCCTCTGTCACATGGCAAGGCACATGGTGGCATCTGCTGGTCTCTTGTTCTCTTTTGGATTTCACTGCATCTAGCTTCTTGATTGCATGGCTTTCTCTCTGTCTGAATTTCATTCTCTTATAAAGGACTACAGTAAAAGGTTTAAGATCCACCCTGGGACATGCCTTAACTGAAGTAACCTTATCAAAAGGTCTTACTTACAATAGGTTTACACCAACAGGAATAGATTAGTTTTAAGAATATGGGCACATACAGTTTCAAACCACCACAGTAATCTGAAAGAAATAGAAAAAAGGTACTGAGTCCTTTTATACCACACAGACAAAAATATTCTAGGTAGATTACCACTTTAAATATGAAAACCAATTTTAAAATTTAAGAAGAATAGATCAATATTTTATGTCCTCAATAAATGAATGAATATTTAAGACAAGAAGAGCATGAAAATAAAGAACAAATTGATAAAGTGGAAAAAGCCAAATACTTGTACAGGTATTTGTAAGGCAGAAGATTATCAAGTCAAATTAACACTAATTGGATAGCATTGTGATAAGATCTAGGAAAATGAAAAAAAAAACAGTGCATATCTAGGAAAATAGAAAAACTGAGTATATGACAATATCCATCAATCCACTCCTAGATGTATATTCTAGAAAACTTCTCCGACAGGTGAACAGGGATAGACATACACACCCAAAAATATACAGCAGCATTGTTTATAATAATGAAAAAAAATGAAAATAATCTAAATGATCAACTCTAGCAAAAATAAAAGTTGATATATATTTACAAAATAGTGTACTAATCAGCCTGAAAATTAGTGAATTTGAAATCTGTATATCAGCAGGATGGATCTCACAATATAATGTTCAATGAATAGCAAGGTATAGAAGAATTTAGGCAGAATAATACTTTCTACTTAGCAAATTTTAAAAATGAAAGATAATGTTTAATAAAAATACATATGCACTACAAGTATAGAGAAATTAATGATAATGATGAATGCTAAATTCTAGGTGGTATTCACTTATGTTTGTGTGAAGAGGACTATGAGTTATAGGAATGGGAACAGGGAAAGGCACACAGTGGGTTTCCTTAGACTAGGGAATTTTTATTTAAGATGAATTGTTGGAATATAGTTGTTTTATATTTTATAAAATGGTATGTTTATATATTTTGTATATCTGAAGTATTCCATCATTTTAAAGGGAAGAATTTATATTGCTTTTGTCCTTAATCGGTTTTGGAAAACATTTAAATGCATTGTCTTATTTGACCATTATAAATCTTTGCGTGATAAGTCAGTTAGGCATTTTTACTCTCCATTTTTCAGATCGAGAAAAATACAGTTTAGAAAATGTCAATGTCCAACCAAGTCTTATATCAAATTTAGTGCATGTTTCAACTCACTGAGCTGCATCTTTTGAAAAGGAAGAGAGGTAAACTTTTATTTAATGTCAACAAAGTGCGAGGATACTTTCATATTATCTCAATAAATCATGACAGCAATCCAGTGCTATAGGAATAATTATACCCATTAGAAAAATAAGGAATATGAGATTTGGAGAGACTAGTGAATTGTTCAAAGTCTCCCCCAGAAGCAAAGTCAGATTTCATCTCTAGACAATTTGTACGACCACAAAATCCATTTTGTGTTCATTTAACTACATCGTACTGACTCCCCCAATGTATCTGGCTTCTTCGTAGGTAAAAATTCTGGCAATAATGGAATATTGTATATCATAATGTAAACTAGCCCCAAATTTTCTTTCCTGCAAGTAGATAGGCCCCAAATTCATTTTAGACTGCTTTCAAAATTGTCTATTCTTCGTACTGAAAAAATCTGTATCAGTACAAAATACCATAATGCTTTACTAACCTCAAAAATAACACTTACAGGAAGTATTTTTTTCCTTATCCACTTTTGCTATTCCATGCAATGGGCAAAACACTTCACTTTGAAATTGAAATCATTTTCTCACAGACCATAAATCCATGTACTCAAGAAATTCAATTTTTCTACTTATGCAATATCACGCTCCATGCTGAGTTCTGGCTACTCTTTTGGTTCCATAATGCTGCATACTGAATCCTAAGCTTAGTTTCCCTGAAAGTTAGATCTTTCATGTCAGATTTAGTAATTGACCCTAGTACTATAAAAAGAATGTTTTTAAGTATTTGCATATTACTTAAATAAGACCGTCAACCATCTCATGTGTAATGACCTTCATTCTTCCTCACTGAGGAGATCTCCCCTTGCCTTAACAGGACAGGTATAGAGAAATAGCAAAGTCATTATTTTGGCTTCAGCTATTCAACCTTGGATCCTAATTCTTATTGCTAGCCTTTCATAGGCTTCCTGGAAATTCAAAAAATCTTTTCAACATATGTATTTAAGTTCAAACATCATAATGTCCTTGAAAAACTGGAGAAAGAAATGGGAAGTCCCTTGAATTGTTACCAACTACTCTAAATATTCTCAGATTGTACTGAGAAGAAAATCGATTTTGAATGATTACCAAGATTTCAGGTTGATGGTATTTTTCTCAAGGCACATTTCTTTTCCTGGTACATTCTTTTTTCTTTAATTAATTGTCATTTTGTTCCTCTTCTTGGAGCACCTCTTTAACTTACAGGAGTGAACATTTCACAAATGGACTAGTTCAGGCTGAATTAATTTTTAGCTTTCAAAATTATATTTTTATGAAGCAACGACAATGCATGTTAAGCTGCAGTATAATATTGTTAGATCATGATACATTCCTTAATATTTCTTTATGCATCTAAGGGACAAAACCTGAAGATATTGTTGCCTCTAACCTCCATGTAAAGTCAAAGAAGTCTATTTATTACTTTCTAATATTTAACAGCATCCCCACAATTATGTATCAAAGGAAAGGACTATACAATTTATTTAATCTCCCTAAAGTTATACTAATCTTATGTGAGTGGTAAAATTCCCAGGTCTCAGTGGTGCATTCCCTGCCTTGCTCCTCCATATAGAAAAGCTGATCACATATTTGATGCAACTTTACATATCCAGTGTTATATAGACCTAGTCTAAGATGGCATTTATTAAACTCTGCAAATATTTCAGCATATTTCAAGGTTTGGAGAGTCAGAAGACAACATGATACCAAAGACTCAGTAATAAGCACAGTTTATTATTCTATTCTGATAGTAGTTTGAAATTCCCGGGAAACTTTGGCCTGGCTTTTACATATATGACAGAAATTGAAAGAAAAATCATGGAATATTTTTAAAATATTAAGAAAGTCTATATGCTGACAGATTGTTTTGGGCATTTTGACTAATATTATTTTTATTGTCAAAATAAACAGTATATATGAACTAAAATCTAACTATAAATTACTTTATTTAGCAAAGACCTTGTTCAATGTCACTCAATCTAAGATATGTTTTCAAGGATCCATACTTTTCTTATAACATTATAACTTTTGAATATACTTTTATTTTGATAGTAATATCAGAAAAATGAATATAAGTATAGTGTGCATCACCTGAATGACATCTTCATAACCTTGTAGTGCTATTCAATGTAAGGGTCAACGTTTGGGCTGTGACTTGCACCATATTTAAGTGATTTTAAATGACTGCATTTAATTTATTCTCTTTGATAAGTATATCTGACTATACTTAGTTAGGTCTGTCCTAATGTGAAAATTACAATAATTGTCTGTCTTTAGACCTGAAATTCTTGTTGACTTCATAATAAAATTATATGTTCACACCAAGTGGATTGACATCTTAACAATATTTTGTGTTCCAATCCATGGACATGGAGTGTCCTTCCTTTTAGGTATGTCTTCTTTGATTTGTTTTAGCAATGTTTTGTACTTTTCTGTGTACAAGTGTTTTGCATCCATGGTTGGATTTATTCCTAGATATCTGATTCTTTTAATTGCTATTGTGAATGGAACTAATTTTCTTGATTTCTTCTTCTGATTGGTCATTGTGTGTGTGTAGAAACAAGACTGATTTTGGGGTGTTGATCTTGTACCCTACCAATTTACTGAATTCATATATTAGCTCATGGGGCTTTATCACAGATTTTTCAGAATTTTCTGTATATAGGTTCATATTATCTGCAAATAGGGAAGGTTTTACTTCTTCCATTCTAATATGGATGTCTCATTTCTTTTTCTAGCCTAATTGCTCTGGCAAGAACTTCCAATATATTATTAAATAACAGTGGTGAGAGTGGGCATCCCCTGTTTGCTCCTGATCTTAAAGGGAAAGCTTTCACTCTTGTGTCATTAAGTGGGATATAAGTTGTAGGCTTTTCATATATGCCCTTTATCATGTTGAGGAAGTTTCCTTCTATTCTTAATGTTCTAAGTGTTTTTAATAGGAAGCGGTAGTGGATTTTGTCAAGTGCCTTTTCTGTACCAGTTGAGATGATCATGTGTTTTTGTTCCTTCATTGTGTTAAAGTGGTTTGGTATTTGTATAACATTAATTGATTATTTTGAACCAAACTTGCAAACCAGAGATAAATCCCACTTGATCATTGTGTATACCTCCTTTAATATGCTGTTGGATTCAGTATGCTAGTATTTTATTGAGGACTTTTGCATATATATTCGTAACAGATACTGATCTTAATATAGATTTCTTTTCTTGTGGTATCTTTCTCTGGCTTTGGAATGAAGGTAATATTGGCCTTGTAGAATGAATTAGGAGTGTTCCCTCCTTTTTTTAAAATTTTTTGAAGAGTTTGAGTAGATTTGGATTTAAGGTTTCTTGGAATGTTTGATAGAATTCTCCTGTAAAGCCATCTGGTCCTGGGCTTTTCTTTGTTAGGAAGTTTTGTATTACTGAGTCAATCTCTACTACTAATAGGTTTGTTGATAGCTTCTATTTCTTCTTGAGTAAATGTAGTAGTATATGTGTTTCTAAGAATTTGTCTATTTCATGTAGATTATCTAATTTATTGGGATACAGTTTTTCATAGTATCTTTATAGTCCTCTTTATTTCAGTGGGATTGGTAGTAGTGCCCCCCCTTTTCATTTCTGATTTTTGTTATTTGTATCCTTTATCCAATTTTTTTTGCCAGTCTAGCTAAAGATTTGCCAATTTTTTTGCTCCTTTCAATGAACCAAGTTTTGGTTTTGTTGATCTCCTCTATTGTGTTTTTGTTGTTGTTGTTGTTGTTGTTTTATTTCATTTATCTCCACTGTAAACTTTATTTCCTTCCTTCTGCTCACTTTGGGTTTAGTTTGTGTTAAGTTGGAGGGAAGCCAAGGAAGGGAGGAGTTTTAAGAACTCAGACCCAGAGCTGAGGTTAGTTTAAACAAAGCCTTTAATGAGGGAGAGCTCAACAGGCGGGCTGAGTGTAGAATAGACACCAGCAGGGAAGGAGGGGTAGAGGAGGGTATTTATAACTTGTTCTGGGGCTAGACTGCAAAGGGGCCAATTTGTGATGGTTTATGCTAGCTTTGCAGTTTTAAGGCTGGGGCAAGATAACTCATATTGTCTCTGTAGTTCCATCCACATCTCTCAGATATGGGTGCTACCATCAGACCGGAATGTTCAGGGAAAGAGCTAGGAGGAAGCAAATATAGGAGCTATGGTTCCATATCAATTAGGAATGTGCACCAGCAGGAAGAGAGGGGAGGGTGGGGGAATGATGAGAAGGGGTCAGGAAGGGAGCCATGGACCTAACAGTTTGCTCTTCTTTTTCTAGTTCTTACAAGTTTGAGATTAGGTCTTCATCTTAAATTTAGGCATTTGGAAATATACATTTCCCTCTCAGCACTACCTTTGCTGCACCCCTAAATTTTGGGAGGTTGTATTTTCATTTTCATTTGTCTCAGGATATTTCCTAATTTAACTTCTTATTTCCCCTTTAACCTACTGGTTGTTTAAGAATATGTTCTTTAATTTCCACATATTTGTGAATTTTCTATTTATTTATTCTTCATTTCTACCTTCATTCCAATACACAGGACTTTTTTCTGCCACTTTGCTATCTAGCCCTTGTAATTCTTACATACCTTTTTTGGCCCTCACTTCCTTTAATTCCTAATTTTATATTTATTTGATTTTTTGTTTTTTGCCCTATTGAGTTTCTTCTCATTTCTGTCTGGATATATTTTTCATCTCTTTTCCTTGTGGTTATCTTGAGGTTAAAATTAAACATCCTAAATATATAACAATCATATTTGTCTTGGCACCAACTTAACTTTCATAAACATTGACCTACATTTTTCCTATGACCCTCCATTCCCCCATCATTTTTTTTGTACTTGTTACTACTTATATTTTTGTTCATTGTATGTCTAAAATCTTAGGCTTATCAGAACTTTTCATGAGCATTTTACCATCTGTAGGAAGAAATGGAGTTACATGCCAAATAATAAACCCTAATACTACTGTCATTTATAATTACCTAAATGGTTATCTTTACTGTAGGTCTTTTTTTTTTTTTTTTTTT
>JAQZBX010022881.1:0-31224 GCA_029593785.1 Cabassous unicinctus | reverse complement strand
GTGAAATCCAAAATCAGTATCAGTCTTCTGCTTACCTTTCCAACTTCATTTTTCATCATTCCTTACCCCTACCCCAAGCCTACTGCTCCCTTTCTGGGCTCTAGCCATGCTGAAAACTTGAAACCATTCTATGAATGCACTATCCATTTCCTTCCCTTCCAGTCCAGGCACATGTGATCCCCTTCACCACTAATGCTAGGTCCTCATCACACCATCACTTCACATGGCTAAATGGTACCTTCCCTTCAACCCTTACGGGACTCTACTGTCCATGGCACATCATTGATCTCACCGAACTGACATTGTCAGTGGACTCCATTCTCTAGAAGTATTTGTTGAATGAGGAATTAAATGCATGAATAAATTAAGACTTCATAATCCTTTTTATTATGGATAGTGAGTTTTTACTCACCCTTTCATACTTTCCAGACTTCATTCTTGCTGCCCATGTTTTGGGTGCTGGTAATTTCCTTATACATTTTTAGAACTTTCCTTCTCTGTAAATGTCATTTGTATATAATTATAGTCTTAAATTCAGGGGGTTAGTTTTGTTTTCCTTCTTTGTAAACATAACTCTTAAGTATGAATCAATTAATTTAATAAAAACTTTACATATCCCAATGATTCAGCAGTGATTTTTCAGAGCTATGTTTGATGAAAATCTTGTCCTCAATAGGCCCATTCTTTTCTCTTCAATTATTTTTTATTTCATGTTATACATATTAGAACTCAACGAATATATCAAAAAGTACAAGAATGAGAACATTGAAAATGTATTTGTCAATTTCACTGCTTATATTTTCTTATAAAATATGTTCTATGGAGAATTTAATAGTCTAACTTTTTTTTAGGATTTGGGGTCACAGAGAGGGAAATATATGAGAAAAAGGTTATTTGTCATTTGTGAATGTTCACCACTAGGAAAATTTAAATTATGCTGAATGAACTAATGTTTTTGCTTAGGTACTGTATATTTTGATATTTGAATCTTGATCTACACATTTAAAAATCATACTAGATTTGGTTGGCTTTTAAAGCAAAAATAGTAGCTGCAAGTCATTTTCTTTTGATTATGTCTTAAATTTTTTTTTACATATTTTTGTAATCTGTGCAATCTAAAAAGTGATTCAAAAATAATTTGCTATTTTTCTTCAATTCTAAGGCACCATTTGGGATGGAGAGGGAAAATACTGCCTATTAATGAACACACGGATTATAAGATACATCCTGGTTTCAGAATATTAAATGCATAAAATGAACATTTTGAAATCAAAGAAATTTCAGGTATTTTTTCCCTGTCAGAAATCAGGCTTGATTATGTGGTCCTTGCTATGCAAGTATATTCTATATATTTCCATTTATGTCTGTAGAATGTACAGAGACAATTTCAGCTGATTTTAAATATGACTAAATGGGAAGCTTGATTTCTCTGAAGAGAAATCAATGAAGAAATGGCAGTACTTCAAATGAATCATCAAAGTTATATTGGTTTTCTGCCTGCACATGTAGTTATACTACCTCTTGGCTGAGCATTTTGGTATTGGTATTTTGCTGCCAGTTCACTGTTTAACTATGGTGTATTTTTCTTTTATCTCTCATTATTCAGAGGTATGTCAAAGCCCAGGCATAACTCCAGAATGGAACAAAAGCATTATTTTTGGCTCAGTGTTATCATGTAAGTATCTTGGTCTAAAGATTGGCTTAGTCTCACGCATGCCATTCATTTTATGAGCTGATTATAGTCCAGGGTTTTTTAAAGTATGGGCTAAGGACCACCTGCACCAAAGTCCCTTGTTGCTGGCAGAAATGGTGATTCCTGAACCTCACCCCACACCCCCTGGGCCCGAGTATCAAAGGCTGGGCTCTGGGATCTCTATTTTTAACAAGCTCTCCAAGAGTCTCTTAAGCACACTGAAGTTTGAAAAGCTATGTATAGTGGAGCAAGCACTCAGAGCTAGACTGTCTGAGTTTGAATCTCTGCCTGGTCACTTGAAGCAAGCAGAGTGGCCTGGGACAAATTAGCTAAATTACGTGTCCTTCAGTTTCTTCCTCTGTAAAATGTAATATCAATTCCTTCCTCATTGGAATACTTTGAGAACCAAATGAATGAGTATATTTGTAAAGCGCCTAGAGCTGTGTTTGGCATGTCATAAACACTATGTGTATGTCTTTCTGAATCTACTGACGCCATTGAAAAATAACAGATGCTCATTTAACAAATATTAATGAACATCCACTATGTTCCAGGCAAGGCCCTTGCCTTGAAGGTGCTTGCCTTCTAGTGGAGGAATATCACACAAGCTCACATGCAATCAGCACTTGCATGTGCTAAGACCAGTAACAAAGATTGCCTCCTTAGTCCACACAGTCCTAGGAGGTAGGTAATAGTATCCTCCTCCTTTTACAAAGGAATAAATCAGGGGTTCTTAACCAGGGGTCCGTGGAAAGATTTTAGGGGTCCGTGAGCTTGAATTGAAAAAAAAAACCAACTTATTATCTTTATTTTCTCTGCCCTCTGATGTAGAGTGTTATGAAACTATCTGCTGCTACATTCTGAGAAAGGGTGCATGGTTTTCACCTGACTGGCAAAGGGGTCCATGGAACTAAAAATGGTTAAGAACCCCTGGAATAAATTTAGGCACAAAGAGGTTAATTTGGCCAAGGTCTACTAGGCCATGACCTAGCTACTAGGTCATGAAGCTGGTGGTGCACATGGACAGGGACCCCAGCAGGTTTTCATCTAGCCACTTTGCTATCCTGACAGGTGTATTCTGCTAAAAAGAAGAACTTACTGACCAAGCCTGAGTTGACTCGTAGTTGCAGAAGGAGGCCAGGAAAGCACTGGAGGATATAGAATTTATACTTAGTAAGTGGGAACAGTTTGCTGCTGGACTTTCTCATTAGGTTGTTACCCGTTCCCTTGGGGAGTTGGCACAGATGCTATTATATTCACAATAAGTAAAGAGGCTCAAAAATTGTATTTTAAATAGATACAAGTTTAATTCAGAGTTAAATATTTGTTAAAGCTCTAGTAACTGAATGATCAAATATATTAATGATTCCAAATAACTAGGTTAAACTCCTTCAATCTATAATCAATGTTACCTGGTGGTCAAGTTGTTTAGCAGGCTTTTTGGGGTTGGGTTTTACATCATTTTTTTTGTTGTGGTTGAACAGAGAAAGTTATTTAAGGTGTGGTATCTATGAATAGTACCTTTTATTTACATGAAATCTTTCTCTAAGGTATTGAAAGACTTTCAGTTTTTGGATGTGGTAAGAGTTTGTGATTAAGAACCAAGATCAAGGAATTATTTTCTGGTTAATCATTCAAGTTCTGTGATGCCATTTGCCCACATATGGGATAGATTTCATAATTACAGGCAAGAAGCTATCACATGAAGCCATTTACCTCTTTGCTTCCAAAGTGAACTCTCTCTCTCAAGCCTCCATTTGAAATGATTAGGTAAGGCAAGGGGAGGAAGATGTCTTTAGCAAACCTTTCCGTGTGTGGTGGTTGAAGAGGAAGGTGCTTGAAAACCAAGTTGGGACAAAGGGATAGGCAGGCTAGAATTTCTGTTTGCTGCTTAATATAGGGATTAAAGTATGCATTTTTGCAATACACAGCTTTCTTTTAGTATGAATTATACTGTTCATTAACTTGTAAAATAAACACATTAGTGTTACAGGGAGTTATAGAAACTTCTAGCTCTCTGCAAAAGGACATTTATCCATAACAATCACTTAAACTTAAACATTAGTGTGAGTGAAATGCTTTCGAGAAGGTCTTGAAATTTGCACACTTTATAAGTAATAAAATCAGGACTTAGCGGTCCATAGGGCTCACACACTCACACACAGATATGAGTATGTGTTTATTTATAAATTATATGTGTTCTAATAAATTAATCTTATAAGACATAAAAAAACCATTTTATAAGGAGAGATGAAAATGGAAATAAAAATTTTAAAATAATTTTATGTCTAGTAGAACAAAAACTATATTGCTATCACTAAAAGTAGTATTTATTATTATTTTGATGAGACTCATGTGATTGGGTTTCTCATTATTTTAGGAAATCATTTTCTACACCCAGAGACAGAGCTGGGGTTTGGGCCCCAGTGCCCACATTCTGCTATTAGTTGATGCTTCCTCAAGATTATTGCCATGTTAAAATATGGACAAAGTATTACCAAATTTCCAGTGTTTTAAAGTGATTTCAGAAATGGTATTTTTACATGAAATTTTCTGAATTTTAAATTTGCCCTATTTTATTTTAGTCACATCTTCATGCTAGAAGCAGCCCACTGAACCAACTGTGTATTACCTCTGATTTAATCTTCCTATAATTTATTCAAAATCAACACTTTTAAAAGGCAAACATCATCTTTATGCTAAACATGCTCCCTTTTATAATTTCTAACCTTTAGATTTCCAATGAATTAAAATCCACTCAAGTCTTCATTGACTCCTCCATGCCCACAATTCAAATCCAAATTCCTATTTTAATGAAATTCAAGATCCATCTTCTACTCCATGCTTCACTGCTACCATTGCATGTGATGTTCTTCTCCTTCTTGTCCTCCTAATTAACTCCTACCCATTATCAACACCAGCTCAAATGTTGGCTGTGCGTGGAGTTTTCTAGGTGAACAGTGCAGTAGTTGTACAATTAACCAGAATACAGAGTACAAGAAGAAGAACATAAATGTAAAACTATCATTATAATTGACACCTGGTGACCTTGTTTCACTTAATCTTTATAACTTAAAAATTAACTTAATCAATATTTATTGAGCCCCTCTTATGTGCAAGCCACTGTGCTAGGCACTGGAATTATGAGTATTGAAGATATGGTCTCTGTCTTCAAGCTGCCCACAGCCTAGAGCAGATATGGCATCAAATAATTGGAATACAGTGTTAAAAGTACTTTAATGGAGTTTGGTAGAGGGTGCCAATGGAGAATCGAAGGAACTTCTAAAAGGTCTGGGGAGATCAGGGAGTACTTTCCAGAGGTAGAGATACATGAGGTGAAATGGAAGGTTGAGTAGAAGTTTCTCTTGTGGCAAGAGGGGAAGTCATTTCAGGCAAAAGTAAGAGGAATTTCAAGCAGAGGGATCAACATGTTTATACAAGAAAGCCTGGCAAGGTCAGAGAATTGCATGTTGTTTCCTAGGATTAGAAGTTTATAACAATGTTTAGGTGACTACAGTATTGAATTATTAGTTGCCTTGTGCTGAAATTTATATGGAACTTGGCCATGAAATGATTTTCCTGAGGCTTCCTGTGTCTTGTGTTAGAACAAGAATATACCTTTGTGTATAGGTTCTATACTGACCAACTCCTTGGATCAAACTATGAAAGGTTCTAACTACACTCCTAGGAGTCTGCTGGTCAAACTTCAACATTGCCTTCAGTAAATTTAAATTAACTCATAAAATTCTAATTACAGGTGATTTGTGACTCTGGGATCATTGTTTGATGTTTGCTCTTTTTGTGATTTTTAAACTTAAAATCATAAAGTTACTAAGAACTCCTGGTCATTTCTTCTGTAAGAACCTCATTGGTAATACTGTCTAGTTTGTGTCTAGACATATGAAATGACCAAAGTAGTAATAAAAGCCCCTAGAAGCAAGTTTTTTTGCACTGTAGAAAAAGAAACATCCTTCCTCCTCTTCTCATTGGACAATTGAATATCTGAAAATACTGCTGTAAAGTACAAATTTTTGAATTAAAAACTTGTAGGATTATATTTAACTTTTTAAAAAGCTTTTTAGTAACCATGATTACAGCAGCAAAAGCCCAGAGTTTGCTTATCTTTAAAAGATGTGGTTTCACCAGCAAAGCAAATCCCCTTGGGGCAGACTGAATCAGTTTATGAAAATTCGTTGAGCCATGCTATTGCCATTCATTGTCTCCTCCCCATTAAACTCCCTTTCAGAATTAGGTCAAGCATGGGTATAGGCTGCGCCAAGTACAAAATATCCTTGAATGATGGCTAGGATAATTGTCGGTGACACGCTACCAAATCCACCTTTGCCTCTCTCCTCTGTCCTGATTTTCACATGATTTCATCTACTGATATACCTTAGACCTGCCAGAAGAGCACAGGCATTAATCAGCTCTGCTGGCCAACTTGAATTAACTTCCCCTGTGCCTCAAATGTACATACCTGTTGAAAGCAGGAACTATATCACTGTGCCTTGCCCACCTACTCGTCTCTAGTGCCTAGTGGAGTGCCACCATGTTAACACTTAGTAACTCAAAGAAAAAATGCTTTTATTAGGCATTTAACAAATATTTAAATTATTGGCAGGGCTGTGATTGTGTTTCTTTACCTTTTTTTTTTTTTTTTAGTAATTTTGGTTGGAAATTTACACATATAATTCAGACAGTGCCAAAATATGTGCAAATGTATATATATATATATATATATTTATGTATATATGTGTGTATTTATATATGTTCTATAACTGATTTCAAGTTTCTCATGGGCCTCAATCAGTAGTAGGGGTGGGGTGGGGAAATAGAGACAACTGTTCAATTAAAAAAAACTCAATCTTTTCTAGTATACTACCATCTCTCTCAGGTAAATTTGGTCTTTGAGGAGGGTGTAAATACTTCACCTTTCATGGTTTCTTCCATCTCTTCCTTTACAGGATGGTCTCTGGGTAGAGAAAAATATTAGGTTCTATGTGCCTTCTTGGGTGGGGGGTGGGAGCTTCATGTTTGTGAGCAGGATCTCATTCTGTGCTCTGAGGCATCACAGGTCTGGTGTTGAAGTTCATAGCCATGAAATGTTGGCAAAGTTCCCATGTTGTTTTTCCATCTTCGCTGCTGCCTCAGCCCAATCTTGGCTCTCACTGTGTTGCAGATGTCCTTGTGGCTTGGCCAAAAATTCCAATCCATGTATTCATTTCACACTTTTCATCATTTCAACACCCACTATATTTTTATTCTGATATGGCTGCCCCACTTTGATTTCTTTTGGCCAATCTTCTTTCAGAGTCTGAACCAGGAGATTGGGGTTAAAGTTTTCCCTATATCCCATCTGCTCTCCATGTAAAAACGAACCAAGTGTATGGGCAAAATGTAAATCATAATGTAAATCAATGGCCATGTTTAGTAGCAATGCTTTGATATTTGTACATTAATTGTAACAAATATACCACACACATGTGTAAAATGTTATTAAAGGGGAAAAGTGGGAGAGTGGGAGGGGTTTGGATATATGGGAATCCCCTAAATTTTCTATGTGACTTTTCTGTAACCTAAAGCTTCTTTGAAGATAAAGTGGAAAAAATAACACACTGTGGGAACAGTATGTAAAAGATAAGAGTGAGAGCCAAGATTGGTCTGAGGCAGCAGTGAAGATGGAAAAACAATGATGAAAGATGCAATGAAAAAATTTTTATTTAATTATTTATTTTTATTTTTTGTATTTTATTAGTTATTTTTATTATTGTTATTATTTTATTTTATTACTATTTTTATTTGTTTATTTTTTTGGCTTTGCTTTGGGGGAGGTTTTGGATTGTAGAAGAGTCACAACTGTGGCAGGGGAGGATCACTGGTGTGGGGTGTTGTTGATGGGAAGACGTATAGGGAGTGGTGCACCTGGGACATACTTCTATAAATATGTACAAGTGGTCATGGGGCATTATCTCAGTGGGTGGAGACCCACACAATAACTGAAAGAATATTGAATTCCTATCCTGGGAAGTCCTGCTACATTCTGTAATAGAGCAGCAAGAATCCTCTGAGTACCTGGGTGTTGCCTAGTGAAGGAGAGACCATTATGCCAGGCCCTTGAAATTGATGGTTGTACTTATAAACCTTTTCTAGTGAAATTGAAACTTAGCCTAGTATTATATATTGAATAAGAGTTACTTCCTGAAAGCCTCCTTGTTCAAATGTGGCCTCTCTCTAAGCCAAACTCAGCACACAAATGCACTACCTTCCCCCCAGCATGGGACTTGACTCCCAGGGATGAGCTTCCCTGGCACTGAGGGATTATTACCAAGCGCCAACTAGTGCTTGACCAAAAGGGGAAATATTAAATACAAATGAGTTTTTATGGCTAAGAGAGTTCAAAGTGAGTAGGGAGGTTATTCCAGAGGTTACTCTTATGCGCGGCTCAACAGAATCTCATTGACTGCCACAGTAAACATTGCCTCAAACAGCACGGCCCCTGAGAGCTCTAGAGACATCTAGACACTATAGGCAGGGCAGACAATCTCAGGAATTCAGAACCCTGCCAATGGGCCTTACTTTGGAATATATGCTTCCCAATGTAATAGAGTTAGACTAATCTATAATTTCTCTGCACACGGCTCTTCTGCCCCTTTTACTTGAACCTATAATTACCACTATACTTGTTAAATATATGTCCCAGAGACTTAAATCTTCAGTCTGTTCATATGCTGGTTGAGCCCTAAATCTCAGCAGAGTTGCAACACCTACTCATCAGTTCATTAGACTTGCCCAGGACAACTAACAAAAGGATGATGGACAACACCCATCCCAGGAAGCACAGAGTGTCTGCAAAATGAAAGCAATACCATTCCATCTATCTGTCCCATGGGATCTAAACCCTCTCTCAATTGGAGACAGGGTGGGCATCACCATCCCTAAATCCTCAAGACTGAGAAATGAGTGAATGTAAAGGTAGAAAGCAGCTATGGACTAAAGTAGACTTATGATTATTCTAGCAATGGAAGAACTTGTATCATTGATATAAGGCAGTGGCCACTAGGGAGAGGGAAGAATACATGTAACATGGGGACATTTTGGGACATTGGAATTGTCCTGCATGACATTGCAATGACGGATACAGGCCATTATATATTTTGTCAAAACCTATAATATTGTGTGGGGCAAAGTATAAACTGTAACATAAACTATAGTCCTTAGCTAGTACAATGCTTTAATATATGTTCATCAATTGTAACAAATGTACCACACTAACGAAAGATGTTGTTAACGGGAAAAATTGTAGGATGGGGAGGGGGTGAGGGATATGAGAATCCCCTATATTTTGATGTAACATTTATGTAATCTAAAGCGTCTTTAAAAATAAAATATATATATATATTTTTAAAAAAACAACCAACTAATCATCACTTTCCCATTCACACTTGAACAGTGAGTCTTGGGAGTGAGAGGGAGGGTGGTTTGGAATTCAGTTCTGTGCCTGACCTCTTCTCTTACTCCCTGCTCCCTTTCCCTCCTTTTCCTCTAGAGTCAGAAAAGCCTTCTTTCCCAATATTGTAAGTCAGGGACTACATCAACATATCCTCTTCCATTTGGAGATGGCTGCAAGGGAACATGATTTACAGAAAAGGATAAAAATACATCAATTTAATATTTCTTGAGTATTATACACATTATATTCATTTTACCCAAGAGAAAACTAAGCTTAAAGGGGTTAAAGCAACTTGTCTGAGATTGCCTAGAATCAAGGTCATGCTGAAAGCATAATGATAGCCCAATGCAATTTGGAGTTTTTGAGTGTTTTAATTCAAAGTTAGTAGCTTCTCACTTCTCTTTGCAAGTTTTATCAGCAGATATTGCTTCTTATCAAATTAAAAACATAATTTGATAGCACCTCTCCAACCTCATATAATGTTTGGCACACGAGACCAGAAGCAATTGCTCTAATTAATTAATTTGACAAAACACAGTTTATGTGTGAAAATGAATTAAGGATCAGATGAAATTAAAACCCAAATTAAGGAAGCGCATCTTCCATTTCGCCCTCATGATGGGAAGACGTTTCAATCTAGTAGTATACCTGATATAAAAAATTAATTACATAACTGTAATTAGCAAAATTCCTTCCATTTTATTCTAAAGAGAAGCAGAGAAACTTTTTCCATTTAAAACTACTGACCCAAGGGAATGAAATGAACTGGGATCCCAGTTGTTTAAAAAGCAATTGGCTGCAGGTTTTTAAAATAGAAATATAAGATATAAAACTAACCTTTAAAAAGAAATTTACAACATGACTTTTCAATCTATTGAAATGTATATACAACAAATAGATTTCTATCCCTAGATTGCACCAGTCTGGTGTGAAAATTAAGGTCACAAAATACTAACAAAAGAGGATGTGTCTGGTTGCATCACCAACACTTCCAAAGGTATGCCAGCTTTCTCTTTACATTCATTTTACATATCCCGACTTCATGTGTCTGCCAACCAGTTCTCCTGGTGATTGCAGCCTCTACCGTTTTCCTGGTGATAGTTCCAGTTAATGCCACCCATTCCTACCAAGGATGTACCATGCCTGTTGCTCTTTGTAAAGACACTTCTCTACTACTGATACCTGTGGATATGTGAGCTGAGTCCCATGAATGCCTGATGTTTTTAGGGACTTATGCTCAGTCAAGGTCTCTATCTCATGAAGCCTGCTATAACTCAGCACAGCGTACTCAACTATTATCAATGCTGCTATGCCCAGATCTCAATGCACCGTGGAGCTTTTATTAAAACCACCCTTTTAAGCTATTATGCCTTTAATACAGACTTTTTAATGTAAGACTCATGACAGCTTACCTGAACAATGGATTAAAAATAGACAACATACTATGTACAGAATTATCCCTTCCTTATATACTTACCTCATTGTCCACTGTCCAAATTTACCTCAACTTTTTCTTTCCTGAGTTGAGTAATTTCCTAGGAAGCTTTTCATTTCATTATGCAAAAATAACTCCAGTGAACACATCTTAGGCTCACGCAAAGAACTCTGCAGTCTTTCTTTTTGACCTCCTACCTATATTTCCAAATGCCTACTCACTATTTCTTTTAGACACCCCACAGTTTCCTTGACTTCAGTATATCTGAGTTGAACTCATCAATTCTCCTGATCTTCCACCTGGGTGTCTCAATAAATAGGATCACCTTTCAAACAGTTACCTATACCAGAAACCTGGACATTTCCTATGTCTTCTCCCTCAACCTTGCCAATAATTGTATCTGGTTTCCCACAAATCCCATATTCTGCCTTCAAAATATCTCTTAAATCCATCCACTTCTCTTCATTCTCACTATCTCCTCATTCTCACCAGGGCATTACTTCTTTCCTAGATTTCTGCAACAGCTTCCAAATGGTTCTCTCCACACTCTCTCTTGCCTCTCCAATAAGTCTTCTACATTGCATAGCCAGAATAGTCTATCTAAAATGCAGTCCAATCAGTGATTTCCAGTTGAGAACTCTTTAATATCTTCTTAACATTCTTCGTCCCAACCTGTTCTGGCCGTACTGGCCTCTTTTACATCTTGAAACTGCTATAGTCTCTCTCTTCTCCAGACCAACTATTTGTTAAATAAATGAACAAATGAACAATTCCCTGAATCCATTTCTCTTCAACTGAACAATTTTATTACATTTATAAGTGCATTTACTATTTTACCAACAGAAAAAGTAGAAGTGATCTCTGCATGCTTGTTTTGAAGTTCTAGCAGGCGTGTTCAACTATATCTATCACCTGGACTATGGTGTGGTCTTTCTTCATCTGAATATCACCCTCTTTAACTTAGGTGAAATCCCAAAGATACAGCCAATGCCTATGGCAGAATGACAGCATAAAACAGTGAGGGAATCGTTGGACACCTTCCAGGAGCCAAATCCCTAGTATCAAACCTGGCATGCAATGGAATGACAGATGTCACCGTCAGATTGCTTTCACATCCTTGATATGACCTACCATTACATACTCTAATTTCAATTCAGAAAGCCTGAATAATCTTTACAAGCTTGAACAGTAAAAAGAGAAAATAATTTTATAACTCAGCAAGGCCAATCACATGCAATCTATCCTACAAACTCCATCATTCATAAGAGAATCTGGCTGCCTTCTACAGGATGCTGGTTACATTCCAACTTTGGTGATTATATTCAGCTTGCCCACCTTCCCTTGTCACTTCAATTTTGACATATTTTTAATTCTATTAAAAAATATGCATGACTGCTAGTAAGTTCACCCTAGAAACTGTAGCATATTATTGGTAAGTAAAGTAAAATAATTGTACAATTAATTCAGTTGTGCCTTTAAAATGACAAATTATGAGACAATAGCATTTGTAATTACATTACGTGGAGAAATTTAAATATATTAACTAGCATTGCCTTTCTAGTTTATTAAAGGGAAAATATTTGTGTTTACTTATTCTGACATACAATTTTGATTTTATGGTAACTAGAAATAAGATTAGTATGGTACTAGACACACAGGATTATACACATTTTGTTTGGTGTGAGCTGGATCTTATAAAGTCTAAAACACAATTTGAGTAGCAGGACCTTATAGAATACTGGAGACCCAATTACTTTTAATAAAAATATTGCTGTACTAATTATTTTCAAGGAGGTAAATAAAAAGGAGGACTAAGAGGAAACGTATGTGAAAGGTGGCCATCCCGGAAGTCACAGAAGGTTTTTGGGCTAAGATAATTGGGATGAGATTTCAGACAAAGGATATAAAGTGGTCAAAGTCATGAAGCATAGGAGATGTGGGGAGAGTTTTCATAGATGAAATTGGAGAGATATGTTGGTGCTAGAATATAAAGAGCTTCACGTGTGTGTGTGTGTTACACAGAAAACACATATGCACATATTCAGTATAACATCTCAATGTATGTATTACATATTCACATAGTTTTCATTGGAGAAGAGATTTTATGTATATCTATACAGAAATATATTGTGGTCAATGTGATTAACTTCATACTCCAGAATAGTGGCAGAAAAGGTTCAAATCCCTGGTTATACATACAATTGACCTGTGACCTCAGTGTCCTTATTTGGCATATGGGAATAATATTTATTAGTATTGCTGTAAGGTTTAATGAAATAATGCATATAAAGCTTAGTGTGTAGTAGCTTCTTTTAAAAATGTTAGCTTTTTTCAGTAATTTATACTGAATATTATTTATTCCTTCAATACAGGGTAGAGAAGAGAGATAAACCAGAGGTCCTGCTGTTTAATAGGTTTGCTCAGTTAAATGACCAAGGAATTATAACTATAAAAAGACAGAGGTGAGATAAATTAGGGTGACCTCTATCTAGTGCTAATCTGCCATATTTTTCAGAAACCCTAATCAACCTAGGAAAGGAACAAGGCCCTGAAGAAGACACCCCATTTCACTGATGGGGAATCCAGTAGGAAGAGAGTTGGATTTCTCTTCAGCGGTGAAGTAGCATAGCCAAAGAGTGATCAGGATTCTGACATCCTGACCCTTTCTTGTATTAATCAGTGGGTCTCATGTTTCCCTCAATTGGATAAAGTCATGTGTAAACTGATAAGTCTGGGTGTCCCATAAGAAGATAAACTTTCTCTATCTTGAATTACTTATTTCTGACTACAAGATGCATGGACTGAAGGAAAGAGAATATGCTAATCCTGTCTGTGCCCACATTTTTTTATGGAGATGAGTAATAATCCCACTTTACCACAACGTATCTTTGTGAAAGAATATTGTGAATAAAAAAAGTAAATATAATGAAAAAAAAAACAATCTTCAGAACATGGCCTCCTTGAAGGAAATGATTCATTCAAATAAATTTTTATTCAAATAGAGGAGGGTTGTGTCAACAATTTTAATGCTTTTAAAAGATTATCTATCTATCTATCTATCTATCTATCTATCTATCTATCTATATCTGACTGCTTACACAGACAATATGAACTCTCAGTCAAAAGCCTTTATGTGGTGTTGCATCACTAATAGGAAGAATGCATGGGAATGGGAACCAGTGACTGATTGATGTAGGGGTATAAAATTTTTGCCATCTCAGCCCAACTTGAGATAATCCTGAATGTCCATTTTACTTCCAAAGGTCACTGTGGTGTCAGCTGAGATCTACTTTGGGCCTGCATTACAACTGGACTTCTCCCTCTGCCTAATTCTACTCCTTACTCATCTCTTGCACATTTCTTTATCTCAAGAACACTCCATTTTTAAAGTCTTGCATGCTCATCTCTATTTTAAAGGGAACCCAATCTGGGACATCCTTTGGGATGGTGGTGGTGGCTGTGTTGGCAATGGTGGGAGTGGTGGGGCTTCCCAGTGGTTGTAAGGTCAATTTTCTTGTGTAGAAATTGCAATGGTTAGTAGCAGTGTTAGCCACGGTTTTGTGTGCTGTTCTGTCGGTCAGCACTACTTGTGACAGTTTTGTCATTAAGGCAATTCTTTTAGCAAAGTTTTGGCTATTCTTCCTGGAAGTTTAGCCTCAAGTCTTATTTTCTAGCTTTTTTGACAATACTTGGGCTACTTGATACCCTTTTAATAAACTTCTGCTTAATCAGATTAAATCAGTTCTGCTGTTTACAACAGACTGATACAGTCATATATCTTAAGTTAATATTAAAAAAGTTCACAAACATTAGACCTCTAATAACTGATTGAGATATTCCCCAAGATAGAACAATGATATGAGTATTATGGGCATAAATTAAGTAATGCTTCCCTTACAAAGCCTTTTAAGCTACACTGGCAATAGTGAAGGAAGATTGGCATGTTGGAGATGGAAAACAAAGACAAGTGAGTTCAGTGATGTATATAGAAAGCAGATTGATTTAGCTGGAAGGAAAGAGAATGACAAATGAGAATGATGAGACAAAGGGCTCTGTGGCCTGCTGGAGCTTTATTTATAGTTTTAAAAAGATTAAGACCAAATCTCTGGATATTTTAATTTTGTGGATATGATTATTTTTTACTTTAGTTTCTCTTCAGATCAACATATTTCGGACTCTATTCCACACCAGTTACGGGATTATGCTGTAGTGGGTTTGAGTGAAAGCCTACAGTTTTCTAACACTAAAAACTGACAGCGAATGAACATGAATAAGGACAGCAAAGTAGATTCTTCTCTTTTTCATTCATCAAAATTATCTAAGAGTACAAATAAACAAATGAAAATTTAAATAAGACAAAACGCTCTAGGAGTACAAATAAAAATCTTCTCATATATAATAGAACTCTGGGTTTAGATAAACATTGGATAATAAATGTACTTCTAAATTCTATTAAAATATGATCAGGGTACAAAAATATCAAGCCTAATAAAGTGAAAATGAAAACTCATAAGGTGAAACCATATTGTATCGTTTCTGTATTTACTGTTTTTCTATGTGTTCTATTTAAATACCCCCACATTCACAGCCCTTTTTCGGATTTTCTATTTGCTCATTTGAAATGTTTTCTTTTCCTAGTTCAGTATTTAATGGCATTCAACAGTAATAAAATAGCAGCTTAAAAAATACCGCTATTAGATGGTTTCCTAAGAAATGACTATGGGCTTGGATGAATCTGGAACTATGTCCTGAATGTCAACAGTATTCAGGTTGTGCCAGTGATCCAAAAAGAAAATGTGTTTCAGACAGCTAAGGATGACTTTGCTTCCAATCACTCTGCATTTCAAATCTGGAGACTGTCAACAGGGTGTCAACTTTTTTTGTCTGCATGAATAAAATAAAGGAGCAGAAGCTATATTTCAAAAGGAGTCAAGGTTCAGAACCTGCAGAATTTTATAGAGCATATCAGAAGCTTGAATTATACCCAAAAATGAGCTGATAGCCAGTGTCGACTACAGAGTGCAGGTGCAACATGTTTCTCTTGGCAATGGCTAGAAATAACCAGGCCCCTGAAGAGTCTTTATGGCCCTAGGTTTTTTAAAGTGTCAGGACCCAACCTCTTGCAAGGGAAATAATACAGAAATCAAAAGGAAATTAGATTTGCTTTTGTGCCTTGGTGCAGCTATAGCAGGGACTATAAAATGGAAGTAAACTGCTATTATTAGCAAGACCTGTGGTCTAGAAGTAGAATCTTTTTTGTTATTTTTGTATTGCTTTCCACAATTCTGAAAAATCACAAAACTCAGAGGAAGATAGGCGTGCTGTAATGCTCTAATTTCCTTTATCATTAGGGTTAGAAAAGTGAAGTAAAGACTTACAATACAAATACAGTTGCATAAAATGAGACTTCTTTCCTCTCTTCCAAAAATAATTTGAACAATTGAAGAAAAAGTAAAAATTCTATTTTCAGTGAAAGTAGGATTCAAATTGCAAAAAGCTCCTAAAAGTTTCCAATCTGAGAGCCAAGCCAGAGGACGTGGAGAGAAGCTGAGGAAAGAACCCAGCAGCTGCAGATCAGAGAAAGCACCAACAAGAATACACTTCCAGAAGGTAAAACCATACTCCAAAGTATAAAAACTATGCCCTTTACTTAAAAGCAGTGAGAGAATTGGGGTGAGCATCTTGATGCCAGAAATCTCTCAGGATCCGGATTACATGCAGATAAGCAAAGGAAGCCCACTGCATGAAAATCACATTTGCAGGAAGTGGTTTGTCTTTTTAGAAGTTTAGAAGAAAGTCCTTATTTTCTGAAAGACAAGTATCCTGGATTTCTACTCTGTTCCAGTAGCAAAGAACCTCTTGCAAACAGGTGTTCCAACTCATTCAATGGACAAGTAACAAAAATAATTAGCAAAGAGAAGTTCCAATATGTTTAAATATAAGTATAAAAAATAAGCAGCACATTGTATATAGAAAAATGCCATAAGAAAAAATGGAAGAAAATATCAGCAAAATTTAAAACAGATGAAAGGTACAACAGAAAAAATGTTGACATATATTGCAAATGAAAATTATGAACCCAAATTTTTCCTTTAATTCAAACAAAACAAAGCAAAAAACCAAGTAACAGTAACAACAAGCAATTACTTTTATGAAGGACGACCATAAAATAAAAATGTAAGAACTCAGGAAAGAGATGGTAAGAGATGAGGAGTGATGAAATCATGCTGGCTGAATTCAGGTAAAAAAGAAAAAAACTAAAATCATAAAGGCAAATGGACACTGGAATACACAGTAGGGAACATATAAGATAGAATTAGAAAAAGTAAAGAAAATGAGATCAAACTGAAGAAAAAGTTAGATGGAAAAAGTATAATAGACAAAGATGATGCAACATATGCATAATTGGAGTTCCTGAAGAAGCAAGCCAAGAAAATTTCAGAACAAAATATTTAAGGATATAATTCAAGAAAACATTCTTTAACTTAAAAAAAATTCTTGAGTATATTTATTTAAAGGACACACCAATTTGCCAGAAAAAAATAAATCTAGAAATAATACTGAAAAATAATCTAGAAAATATACTGTATTACAAATATAAAGGACATTTCTTTGCAAATCCAGGCAAAAAGATCATATCACTTAAAAAGGTGAAAAAAAATTAGGCTTCTTTAACCTCCACAGCAACATTTAAAACCAAAAGACAATGATCTAAACAATCTTCTAAAGAAGAAAGTGTGAGTCAAGATTTCTTTATCTGGACAAACTGACTTCCAGGTATAAAGGCCACACAATATAATTTAGGACATGCAAGAAGCTAGAGAACATTGTTTCCAAGAACTCTTCTTGGGGAAACTACTAGAGAGTAAATTTAGTCATCATGAGTTGGTGCACTTGAATATACTTAACAATAGGAATAACACAAAAACAAATGTGAGGTTTAGGGTGACAGGCACATCAGAATGTAAATATTGTATGTCTTATAAATTAGAAATGTCAGTGGCAAAAATTGGAAGGGGAAAGAGGAAATACAGAAGGAATCAGATAAGTATACTGATTATTTCATCTTTAATCACTGAAAGTCAAAAGATATTCAAAATTGACAAAGTAATAGTGGTATATGACTTTGTAGCAGCACATTACTTATGTAAAGTAAACACAACAAACAATATTACTGACAAATATAAGATTGTGGATGGGAGAGAGGAGAAAAAGAGGAAGAAATAATGGGCTGAGTTTATCATTGGTACTTTCTAAGGAATTAATGAGCTACATACACACACGTGTGTGAAAGAAAACAAAGCACATATTGAAAGATAAAATGAAGATGATGATAATGATGACTGTTCTAGTTTGCTAAAGGCTGCAAGAGCAATATACCAGAAATGAATTGGCTTTTACAATGGGGGTTTACTAAGTTATGAGCTTACAGTCCTGAGACTGTGAAAGTGTCCAAATCAAGTCATCATAAGTGATGCTTCTCCCTGAGCTGCAGTTGTGGGTGATTAGGCATATGGCTGTGTCTGCTCATTTCTCCTTTCTCCTCTGGGCCTTGTTGCTTTCAGCTTTTGGCTAAAGTGACTTCCTCTTAGCCTCTGTGTTCTGTTGGTTCCAGTTTCTGGTTCCCAGGGACTTCTCTTTCAGCTTCTGGATTCTGCTTTGTCTCTGCAGCTTTTTTCTGTGTCTATGGCTTTTTATTTTGCCATTTATGAAAGACTGCAGTAAGAGGATTAAGGCCCTCCCTGGGTCATGCAATCTTAACATCCTTCACTAAAGTAATTTAATCAAAAGGTACCACCTACAATAGGTTTATATGCATAGGAATGGATTAGCTTTAAGAACAGGATTTCTGGGATCCACAAAAGTTTCAAACTGCCACAATGACTATGATAAGAGGAAACATAATTAAAAGTAGCATAATAGATGCAATAAGATTAAGCATTTCTGGGGCAAGATGGTGGCAGAGAAGGGAGCTCTGAGAGTCAGCTTGTCCTACAGTGCAGTTAGTAAAAACCCAGAGCTATCTAAATCACTTGTTTGGGGGACCTAGGAGACCAGAAGAGCATCCTGCAACATCTTTGAAAAAACAGAAAGAGGAGACCCTATCTGCAATGAAAATTCATGAGTAGAGCCATGCGGCATAGCCAGATCATGTGGTAGTTCTATATTTAGCTTCCTGAAGAACCATTATCTGAGAATGTTCTAAATTCACCCTGATTTTTGAAAAACAATCTTGCCAGATATAAGATTCTTGGCTGGCAGTTTTTCTATTTCAGTTTCTTAAATATATCATACCACTGCCTTCTTGCCTCCAGGGATTCTGAGGCAAAATCAGCCTTAATCTTATTGGGCATCTTTGTATGTGAAGAATTGCTTTTCCCTCATTGCTTTCAGGATTCTCTCTTTAACTTTGCATTGACATTCAGATTAGTATGTGCCTTGGAGTAGGTCAATTCAGGTTTATTGTGATGGAGTACTCCCTAGAGGATACCATATATCCAGAATTGCTAAAAACATGGACATGAACAGACATTTACATACCAATGTTCATAGTGGCATTATTTACAATTGCCAAAAGATGGAGACACCCAAGTGTCCATCAATCGATGATTGGATAAACAAGATGTAGTATATACATATGATGGAATGCTATGCTACTGTAAGAAGAAATGAATTTGGTTTGCATATAACAAAATGGATGAAACTTGAGGACATTGTGCTAAGGGAAATAAGCCAGACACTAAAGGACAAATATCGTATAGCCTCACTAATATGAACTAAATATGAAGAATAAACACATGGCGTTAAAACCCAGAGTATAGGTTACTAGGAGATAGGATGAGGGCTGAGATGGGGTAACGATGCTTAGTACATGTATAATTTTTAAATAGCTTGACTGTAAAAGTGTAGAAATAGATAGAGGTGATGGTAACACATTATAGTGGGTATAACTAACACGGCTAGTTTATAAATGGGAGTGTGCCAGAGAGGAGTATTTTAGGGATGTAAATGTCAGTCGAAAGAAAGAGAATAATTTAGGGACTTTATAACACATGGAACCCAGTGGTGGATGAGGATTGTTGTTAAGAGTACAAATACAAGAATATTCTTCTATGAACTAGTACTATGAACAAATGTATGTCACTATTACAAGCTGGTAAGAATATGGTGAGGCATGGGGAAAATACAATTAATGTAACTTCACTATAGTTAACAACAACATTGTAATATTCTTGCATCAATGTCAAAAAAGGTACGATATCAATGCTAAGGGTCAAAAACAGTGGGGTATGGGAGTTTTTCTTTTGGACTAAGGAAAATGTTCGAAAATTTTCTGAGGCGATGACTGCACAGCTCTGTGATGAAACTGAGAGTCACTGAGTGTACACTTTGGATGGTAGTACAGGCATGGGACTGTATAACACAGTGAGCCATATGGTGGAAGATGGACTGTGGTTAACAGTACAAATATGAGAGTCCTCTCTTAAGAACTATAATGAATGTACAATACTAATATATGGTGTTAATAATAGGGGGGTATATGGAAAAAATATACCAAGTGTACACTATGGACCTTAGTTAATGGTAATAATTTGATGATGTTCTTTCATAAGCTGTAACAAATGTTTCACAACAATACAAGATGTTGGTGGAGGGGTGATGTATGAGAATTCTGCACATTAGACATTATTGTTTTTAAGCTCACAACTTCTATAATAAAAAAATATAAAAACTTCTGTGCATCGAATAACTATAAATAGGCTAACTCCACCCATTAAAAGAAAAATAATTTCAGATTACCACAAGTCCAAACCCAAACCTTTTCTAAAAGGGCTGCAAGTAAGGCAAAGCATGTTGCATGCTGAACAACTCTAGGAGATGCCAGTAGTCTATGTGAATGAAACTCAAGATCATGTAGTACAAAACCTTGCAGCATGTGACACTGTATACAAGGAATACAGATAAAACAATATATGAAAATAAAATGATGGGCAAAGCTATATCAGGCAAATGCAAACAAAAAAAGTAAGGGTCTTGATCTTAATAATGGACAAGATTGAGTTCAGGACAAAAAAGCATTAAACAAGTAAAAAAGATGTATCATAATGCTAAAGCATGCTGTTCAAAATGAAAATTAAACAATGGTGAATATATGCCAACCAAATAACAATGCTGCCGCATTTGTCAAACAAAAATTGCAGGAAAACCAGGGAGAATAGAAACATACTAGTAATAGGAGACAAACTCACCACTATTTGTCCATGGCAGATCAATTGGACAAACAAAAAAAAAACAATGTATATAAAAGTTAAATAATATAATTGAGATAAATATAAATATTGTATCTTGAAACTAGAGTTTACATCCTCTTCGCAAATGCTCATGGAATATTTTTCAAAGTTACCAATATATTCACTACGAATAAAATGCAATCATCTACTACTAATATATGATCCCAAGGCACCAAAACTATATGTTAGTAATATAATTAAAACCAAAATATTCTACTCCCTAGGAAAAAAAAAAAAATTCTTCAAGAAGGTCACCCCAGGCACCAAGATGGGCCTCATCTTTAAGGTGGTTGAATATTGACCTGGAAAATACAGGACTAGAAATTAAAGGAAATTACAACAGAATCAAGAGCCCCATTTGCTCACAAGGATGAAATATATACATATATATATGTGTTTTGTATTAACAATAAGGTGTCCACCAAGGCTCTTGAAGGTAGTAATGTTCACTATTAATATGGAGAAGCTGTGATAAGATATGGAAAAGAAGCTCACCACAATAAGATAAGAAATGATAGATGTACTAGCCATGGCAATGATGGTTGTAAAGCATAAACAGCAGTATATGGAAATTTGGGATAGAAAATATTGTCATTAAAAGCACCATTGTATTGGGGTCTCATGGTCTTTTTGGATGCTTTCTCTAGTTCAAAGTCTGAAGGGTTCTTTAAAATGCATTTTCTTGATGATACCAGATTCACAATCGTCAAAATTTTAATGCCCAAATTGTATATTTGCAGCTTACGTTTCTACCTAATGAAAAGATATTGAAAAAATATTATTTTAACAAAGGCCATAGAGAAAACTTTTGATCTTCGGTTGGCATAATTTGTTATTTAAATTATTCTTCCATTATACTAGTCTTCCCCAAATTCAAATACCATAAATGAACTAAAATGCAGTCTTTTTTTATACCTTTTTATTTTTATTTTTTAATATATAATTAAGTGTAATGTGTTTAGAAAATAAGTCTAAAATCTGATGGTGTTTTACTAAAATGACTGCATCATAAGTTTGGGATTGCTCGTCTTGATATATAAGTCACTAAAGAGTCCTTTTGTTGACTCCTTATGAGAAACGACAGATTGAAATTTTACATTTTCTCCTCAGCCTAGTATTGGCAAAAGCTTTTTGACTTAGGCATATGTTACTAAAGCTAGAAGCTTTATATTTCTTTTATCTATCTTGATTTGCCACCCCCACACACACACATTTTCCTGTCCCCTCCCACTCTCACTGCATTCAGCAGCAGCAAAATGTCTACACTGAATTCTAGAATTTAATCACTTTTATTTAACTTGGTTAAAGCAGCTAACAACAATTTGCTTTTGATTTCTGCTTCACATTTATCTGTTTGGGGGGTTTCAGTGAAGGGTAGCTACTTTTCTTTCTGGGCTGTCCATTCTTTTCACTGTTGGCACATAAGAAGTATGCATTTAAGTATTTGAGAAAGAAAACAAAAACCTCTGGAGTTTTGATGCCCTGCCTGAAGGTCAATTGGATTTCTCAACAAACTTGTGCACCACAGTTAGCAATCATTTTGGGCTATGGCATTTTAGACCACTATGTACCTATGTAATAAGGATAACTCTCAGTACTGAGGGATTTGTTGTCTTGATGTTTCAGATTTGGCATATGTAAATTTTATTTAAATGAAATGAAATGACTTTCTCTTGGTCTCTATTTACAGGTTTAAAATTTAAGGAACTGCTGGCTATGGTGTAGCGTTGATCCAGGGTTCTGATGGGTCTGCTATATATTAATTATTTGTATGTAATTTTAGATCTTTGCAAGTGGAACACTTGCATGAAAAGCATGCAAAAAGTTTTTTTATAATTAGTTGAAATTTGTTAAAGGTTTTGATATCTGGAGTTAAAATGTTTGCAATGTTAGGTCTATTTTAGGTCTATATTTACAACAGTCTATAGTTAAGATGAGTGAGTTTAACCTTGGGGTAACTGTTGAATGCAAATTGTCTATGTATGTGTGAAACACTTCAAAACTAAATTAAAAATACAAATTTAAAATTGACAGATTTTTTTCTACCCTCCAAGTTCAATAAAGAAACAATTCTTTCCCAAAAGGGAAAACTTAAACTTATCAACAAACAAAATGTCAGACCAACCATGTTTGCACACACAAGAAAAGATCTATAAACCAATGCAAAACTTCAAGATAAAGTATTAATAAAAAGAATCCAGCAGCATATTGAAAACTATTCCTTTCCAAGAGGAGTTAATTCTAGGAATGCAAGAACAATGAATTTTCTAGGAGTTTGTAATCATTTGAGCAGTTCCATGGATAATTAAAGTCATTTAACAAAATTCAAGATCTATTGATGACTTTTAAAAAATCCTCTCAATGAAATGCAAATGTTCTTACCATTTTAAATATATCTATTTCAGCTCAAAAGCAAGTATCATACTTAATGGTTAAATACTAGAAGCATTTCTAATAAAATCAGGAACAAATCAATGATGCAACTATGCCCTTTACCAACTTATGGCCTCTCAGTAGTAAATTCACCCTTCCGTATTTGCTCTGCCATAATGGGCATACCTCCTTTACAGTGACCGTGAAGTTAAGTTTGTCAGTAGAGGACGCTGGAGGGACACTGAAGGTGGAAGGAGGCTTTGCTTCCTGGTTCCTGGTTTTGATTTTACTTGCTCCTCATGCATGATCTGTCAAGGCTGTGTGTAGGGGTACACTGGATGGCGCTTTGCCCCAGTGCACATAGTACCTGGAGACTCACAGGCACAGCTGGGGCCTGACGGTCACATTCCTGGGCCCATCTGACACAGAAATCACGCCTTAGGTGACTACGGCTGTACTCAGGCCACCGGGCCCCTGAGATTGTTTCCTGCTTGCTGGTCCTGGTGTCAATTCCCTGCCTGCCAGCCTCCTGAAGTGTGTTTCCTACTTTCCCAATGACTGTGGACCAGCTCTAAAGCCCTCCATCCAGTTTGCTGCAACTACACTTTCTGCAATGAGGTCTGACACCCAGCCTTGGGAAGGGGGCCCCTTCTAAATTTGTTTTTCCTTAAATATCTCCCTCAGCCCCAGGGTACCCTTTATGTCTTTATAGTTACTTTGTCATCATATTTGAATATAATTATTTATAATAAACCTCCTTGTTTAAATTACTGTATGGTTTTTATATCCTCGTTGCATCATCATTATTTAAAATTGTTTTGGATGGCCAGTGTGACTGTGAGAAATAGTGAGAGGTATAAATATTGTAAAAGAGGAGATAATACTAGAAGTATTACAGATAATATCATTATATACTTGGAGAATCCAAGATAATCGACAAAATATGCACACAGATACAATTCACTAAGTCACAGTACATACTTAATACATCTATCACTAGCATTCATATGTAAAACTAAATCAAAGGGCATATGTAATGAAAGGAAAAAAACATACAATAAAAAGAAAGAAGACAAAATCTTAGGAACAATTTTAGTAAGAAAGACACAAAAATTTATATGATGAAAAATGTAAAACACTTGAAAATTACATAAAAGACTTGAACAATTATAAAGTGATTACATATTCTTGGATAGGAAGACTCAACTTCCTCATAATTTTAATCCTACCCAAATTAATTTATAAATGTAACATGATTCTGAAAGATTATTAATGTTTTCTCAGAACTAGACAAGATGATAAATATTACACCAAAAACAGGTGAAGAATAATAATCAAGAAAACTCTGCTAGAGAAGATTGATGAGGAGAGTAAAGTTCTGACATATTAAAGCATCCTATAAAGGCTTATAATTAAAATAGCATTATATTGAACATGACCATATAGAAAGACAAATAGAAATTCCAGTAATAAACTCAAATATATGTAAGGGACCTTAATATTAGATAAAAGGTGCTTTTCAAATAAATGGGGGAAACATGGACTATTCGGGCAATGGTATTGGGATAACTGGGGAATATCTGGAAAAATAAAATTGAGTCTATATCTGACACTATATACTAAGAAAATTTACAGGAGGGTAAAATATCTTAATGTAAATGTTTTTAAAATATTAGAAAATCATAAAAGAATTATTTTATAACCTTAAAATGAGGATGGCCTCTCTAGCTATGATGCAATACCAGAAGCCATTAAAGGTATCCTAATAATTCACTTTTGTAAAACTAAAAACCAAACAAATTTCTGTATTACAAAAGCACCAAAAGCAAATACAAAAGCATTATGAAATGGGCAAAATTATTTTACCTCATTTCACTGGTATAAGCCTAAACTCCTTTATATGTAAAGAGCCCCTGATATTTAGCAAGAAAAAGATTAACAGCCCAGAAGTATAATAAACGGAGTTTATGAGCAGATGGCTTACAGAACATAAGATACAAATGGCTCTTAAGCATATAAAAAGATGTTCAACTTCACTCATAACAGGAGAAATAGAAATTAAAACCTTATTAAAATATATTATTATGGATTGAATCCTATCTCCCACAAAGACGTGTTCAAGTTCTAACCCGCAGTCTTGACGATGTGCACCCATTTGTAAACAAAACCTTCGATGATCCTATTAATATCAGACCAACCTGAATCAAGGAGGGCCTTGATGCAATATGACTTGAGTCCTTAAAAACAGAGGAAATTTGGACACAAGAGTAGGAATAGTATGAGACAGAAAGAAAGAGATGGCATGTAACAGAAACAGAGATTGAGTTGTGGATTGCCAGCAAGCCACCACCAGAACGCTGCAGACTTCCGAGAAAGCATGGCCAGCTGACACCTTGATTTTGGATTTTTAGCTTCCCAAACACTGAGATAATAACTTCCTGTTTTTAAGCCAACCAGTCTGTGATACTTTAAGATACATGTTTAACCTATTAGATTGGAAAAAATAACCACACAAAACCCTAAAAGCCAGTTTAATAATACACAGCATTAGTGAGGATATAGAAAACAGGTGCTTTCACACATTGATGCGTAGGATGGCTGCGTAGGATGGCAAATTGGTACAATGTTTACGGGGAATACTTTGGCAGTATATAACAATATTGCAACATCACTTATCCTTTGATTCAGCATAATGCTTCTGGGAATTGACCTGCAAATGAAGGCTGTACAAGGATATTTATGCAAAATTGCAGCCCTGTTTGTTATAGCAAATATTTGGAAATGATCTAAATGCTCATCTATACAGGACTAGTTAAATAAATTATATTATCTCACTAAAGTAATACTATTCAGAAGTTTAAAAAATAAGCAACTGTTCATATACTGATGTGGAAAGATCCTCAAGATATAATAACTGGGGGAGGAAAAAAAGTAGATGTAGTATACTACTATCATATGGAAATTTATGTATGTATATGTGTGGATGTGTTTGCCTTATTTGAAAATTAATCTCTGAAAGGATAAAGCATCCCCAAATCCTCAAGAATGGGGAATGAACAATGGACTAAAGTAGATTTATTATTATTCTACTATAGACTTTTTATTTTAGCAATGGAAGAACTCTTATTATTGATGTAAAGGCAGTGGCCACCAGAGTTTCTGAGGAATGGGAGAGGGAAGAATAGGTATAATATAGGGGCATTTTTGGGACAATGTCATGCAGGATTTGTCCTGCATGACATTGCAGTGACAGATATAGACCATTGTATATTTTGTCATAACTTAACAAAATTGTGTGGGACAGTATAAAATATAATATAAACTGTAGTCCATGGTTAGTAGCAATGCTTCAATATGGGTTCATCAATTGTAACAAATATACCACACTATTGAAGGATGCCCTTTATGAGGGAAAGTGTGGGAGGGGAAGGGAGTGGGGCATATGGGAATCCTTAATATTTTTTTATGTAACATTCATGTAATCTAAAGCTTCTTTAAAAATAAAAAAAATTATTAAAAAAAAAATAAACTAGTGAGCGTTTACCCATAGGAGTGATGGAAACCATGCAGTTTGTAGACAGGGAAGGGAAGAAGACTTTCATCACTTACCTTTTTATACTTTTTGATATTTGGACCATGCTATTATATGACAGCTGTTTATTAAATAAAATAATTTTTAAAGTGAGATAAATATTTCCAGCCTGCCACAATATTGCAAAAGTGAATTTTCTAGCAAATATGATCTAGTTTTTTACACATTTATAAACTGAAATGCCACAGCTTTCATTTATATCTTCGTGTCATTCCTTGGTGCTCTGAAATCTGGATTCCACTGAAATTGCTTTCTCAAAACTCACTAACAGCCTCCTAATTCCTAAATCTAATAACCACTTTTCAATCCTCTTCTCATTTGAATTCTCTGCTGCTGTACACCCGGTTCATAATTGAAACACAGACCCCCCCCTTTTTTTTTAGCACTTTGCCACCTACTATAGTGCCTGACTCTTAGAATCCCCTGAATGCCCAGGTAGTCCTTCACAGTAATCTCCTACATTAAGGAACAAATAGGATAAAAATGAGATTTTTCCCATTTGTTGTTCCTGATCTAATGCCATGCCATCCCTGACACTGGCTTGAGCTTTAAATGCTTACTGTTGCAAGCTCTTAGTGATCAAAGAACCCTCTTGCTAAACCTCAGGGTCATCTTTGGTTGAAGAGGCAGAAAATAATTGGGAGTTCTATCATTTCATTTCCTTATGGTTATTAGTCTTTGTGTTTTAAAGGTGGCACATACAGTACTTAGAAAGAGTAGAATTGGGCCTGGGACCTGAGAGGAAGCATGGTGTAGTGGTTAGGGGAGCACCCTCTGGAACCACATTACCTGGGTTCAAATTCCAGCTTCACTCCTTAGTAGTATATGACTTCAGTGAGTTATTCAGACTTCACTTGGGTGAATTACTCCAGCAGTATTGTCTTGCTCATTCCTCTCTAAAATGAGAAGTGTCATAATAGTACCTGATTCATCCAGCTCTTGGGCAAAATCACTTTGAACCTTGCATCTAAGTTCTTGCTTCTATTGCTCAGAGTATTCCATGTGGAAAATTCTAGAATACTGAATCCAGACTCAGAAATCTGAATTCTAGCCCCATTTCTGCTTTTCATTTGGTCTATGTTCTTGAATAAGTTTTCTGAGTTTCAATTTCCCTGTTTGTAAAATGGGGGACTGAAATATAAGCTTTAAAATTCTTTGTGATTCTATAAAATTCTAAACACCCAACTTATTTGAGGAAAAATGTTTTAATTATGCTTACTTTAAAGCCTAATAGGCAAAGTGCTGCTTTGTGTATAAATTGGCAAGCTTTTCTAAAAGGTCAGGATTAATGGCATCACAATATCTAGTTTTATGAAGAAATTTAGTGACTTACTCATATTTAACACAGGGGTCACTTCTGTTAGGGCAGGGAAAGAATCCTATACTTAAGAGATAAAATGGCTCCATAATTGAATATCTAATAAGCATATAGTCTCTTAGAAATTTCTAATATTGAAAAATAAAACCAAACCTGCATAGACCAGAAACAGGTTGAAAAGCAGAAAAGCACTTATGTTAGAAATAAAGAATTCATTTTCATATCACTAAATTGTAATTTGACAATTAGCCCTGGATTCCCTTAATACTACTTTTGAAAAAAAGTACCTGTTAAAGCTCACATTTCTTCCATTCCCCTTGGTTAAAACTTGGGGCGCTATTTTCAATTCTTTATTCTCATTTACTCCTTATGTCCAAGGTAGCCCTAAGACCTGGCCTCTCTTTTGTTTCACTCCATTCCCACCTGGTCCAAATCTTCTTCACTTCTCCACCTAACAGCAACAGATTGGCTGACTTCAGTCTTTGCATTTTCCAGCTATCACACATCCCGTTGACAAGCATCTCCTTCTTTCAAGAACTTCCCCTTAAAACTCCTATCTCAAGATTATCTTGTTAGTAAGCCTAAAGTTATCAAAGTTACCAAAGTTATCCAGACTTATGCTTTACTCAACTGATCAAGTCTCTCTTCTTAATACTCTCTTCCCCTTTTCCCCTGCCCAGAATATATTATAGTTACCTCATTGCCTCTGTATATATAACCTTCTCATTCCTGATTCTATACAAGATTTCCTTTACCTAATACCTCTTCTTCATCCATCCATCCATCCACCCATCCATCCATCCATCCACCCATCCACCCAACCTATCCACGTTTTATAACATCAAGTCTTATTTTTGAATGGAGCTTTACAGATTTATTAATATGTCCTGTTTCTATGAATTTACTAACATTAAGGCAGAGTTTCATAACTCTCAAATTATTTCAGGTACATACATTATAAGAAACTTAAATGAGTATCATAAGGGAGTAGAAAATCGACTTAATTTGGGAGTATAAGGATTGAATTTAAAGCCAGTTTTGCTATTGCCAACTGTGTTTCCTCTGGCAAGTCACTTTCTGAGCTTTACAAAGTTGTGGTAAATATTAAATGAATAGGATGTGAAACTATTTTGTAAGCTATGAAGACAAAGCCAGTTTTTCTGTTATTTATATGTAGAACAACATATTTTTTGCTGTATGAGATAAATAGAAGTTCTGTTAGAAGGTGTTTAAGAATTACATGGTATATGCACAAAAGTCACAAAGCAAAATTTTGAATATAAATAAAGAAAACTGGAGTGAAATGTAAAGCCACTGTCTGTGACAAAAATAGTTGTCATATCGAATTGGATAGCAATTCTCATGAGAAAGAATTCTCACATAAAAAAGGTGTGACACTGTTATTCAAGTGCTCTCCAAGGAAACATTAGCATCAGCTGACTGCACCCATGGCAAGTTACAAGAGACCTCCCTAACTGCTTTGTGTTGTCACTGATGAAAGATCTATGTTTATGAATGGGAAAGACATAATTAGGGCCTCTTTGCAGAGTAATTCAGATTCTATATATTTTCCCTGTGGCTATTCTGAGTGGTATACACAGGTAGCTGCACTGAAATTAGTGGAAACTTGACCAACTGGGGAAGTATGATGGGAAATAATGACCAAGAAATGTTAATGGGTTGGGAACATATATCCTATTCTAGCTGAGATAAAGGGTCTCATAAGAGAATAATTAACATGGGAACTCACAGTTTGGTTGCTAAACTATTGTACAAAAATCTAAGAAGAAAATATAGGACTGAAAAGAGGAAATACAAGGTACTCTCAAAGATTATTTACATGTTGAAATTTCTTACATAAGAATGGATTAAACTCTAGGGCAAGGGTTCTCAACATTTTTTGTTCCATGGACCCATTTGCTAGTCAGGTGAAAACCATGGACCCCTTCTTAGAATGGAGTGGCAGATAGTTTTCTGACACTCAACATTGGCATGCCTTTAAATTAAATTTTAGGGTTATTCAAAATTACGTTTTACAACTTTCCCTTAATTTCAATAGCTGATAACCTAACATGGTTCAACATCTGTTCAGTCATTTTTGACAAACACTTATAAATTCGAGTTTTCCCACGGCATCATAAAACCATCTTTGCCATCCTTACCGACCTTTTTGCAGGCAGTTATCCACTGCTCTCAGAACATGCTACATCAAAATAAAAATCATACTAAGTCCACACTATACTATTATTTAATAAATATATCACACCTGCACCAACATGTCCCCACAAGAATAATGTTTTTTTGATTTTTCAATTTCAAGCTCATAGACCCTGGTTAAAAATCCCTGCTCAAAGACTCTTGAATATTCTCTTCTAAATTTTCTACAGTACTTTAGCAGGCACTTATGTTCAAGCCAAGAGTTAGAGCTGAAGTAGTCACCTAAGTGGAGTTCAAGTACATCTGTGGAAAACTCAGACTTATGGTAAGTGTGGCAGAAAAAGCTGTCTATCAAAATTTGCACTTCCCTTCCCATAGTTTAAAGCTATTGGGAGTAGATGTGGCTCAGGCAGTTGGCCACCTGCCGCCCACATAGGAGGTTCCAGGTTCGGTTCCCAGTGCCTCCTAAAGAAGACAAACAATGAACAGACATTGAGCAAAACACAATGAGCAGACAACGAGCAAAAACAAAGAGCAGGGAAGCCGGAGTGGCTCAGTGGATAGAGCCCCCGTTTACCATATGGGAGGCCCCGGTTCACGTCCCGAGGCCTCCTTGTGAGGGCACGCAGGCCTGAGCGGTGCGGTGGGCTGATGCAGCAACCTCACGGCAGGAAGCGGGTGTGGCGCAATGGATAGAGCACCCGTTTACCATATGAGAGGCCCCGGGTTCGCTTCCTGGCGCCTCCTTGTGAGCACAGGCCGGCTCGCGCGTCACGGTGGGCTGATGCGGCAAGACCTCACAGCAAGGGGGAGATGAGCAGACACGGAGAAGACATGCAGCGAATGGACACAGCAACACAAGCAGCAAGGGGGGGATAAATAAAATAAAATAAATAAATCTTTAAAAAAAAAAA
>JAQZBX010022880.1:0-30725 GCA_029593785.1 Cabassous unicinctus | reverse complement strand
CTTTGATGAATGACTGGCTTCTGGAGCCCCATTCCCTGTGCAACCAAGACCCTGCTCTGTTCCTTTTTCCCAATGCACAATTGAGCCAAAGGGGGCAGAGTCTGGGCTATTTCTAACCAAGAGTCGATATAGGGAAACTGCTCAGTGTTGCCAGGAGTTCCTGTGACCACCAGCTACACTGCATGGACCCCGGCTATATTTAGGGTCCCTTTCAAGGACCAATCAACATTTAAAGGGGGCCACTCTACTTCACATAAGTTTCAGAGGGTGACAGGGTTCATCTGGATGCCATAATTTCCAGAAAAACCTTTCTTCAAATTCTTGAGCATGCAGTTTAAGAGGGTAGGTTTTGACTGTGATGAGCCCATACCTTGCATCAGTTGTGCAAGACAGACAAGGGAAGGGGTTGCCTCTTTCAAGGCCACTCAGATGTCCACCTGTCCATGTCTCTCACAAGAACTTCAGCTCATATTCACTAAGGCACCCGGGTGAAGTTTGGGGTGGCTGTTATGCAGTATGATGTAGCCATGGAAAACAGGTCTGGGCCCAAACAGGCTCTGTAGCATAAAGCTTTGGAGACACAGACTGGTACAGCAGACACAAGCCTCTGCCATCCTCACTCACTCACACAGTTACTTGGAGGTTATGCAGTCTCTCCCACAGGGATTAACAATGTTATATCTGCACCCTGAGTTGGTGGCATGAGACAGACAAGGGAAGGGGTTGCCTCTTTCAAGGCCACTCTGATGTCTGCCTGTCTGCATCACTCGTGAGAACTTAGGCTCATCTTAGCTAAGGTGCCTGGTTAAAGTTCAGGGTGGCCATTATGCCGTAAGATGTAGCCACAGAAAACAGGTTAGGGCCCACATGGGCTCTGTAGCATAAAGCTTTGGAGTCACAGACTGGTACAGCAAATGTAAGCCTCTGCTGGTACAGCAAATGTAAGCCTCTGCCTTCCTCACTCACTCACGCAGTCACTCAGAGGTTATGCAGTCCCTTCCACAGGGATTGCCCTATTCTGGAATCTCAGTACTTGAGATTTCAGGAGGTGATCAGTCTCCTCTTTCTTCCAGAGACAGGCCTGATTGAAGACTTGGCACCTGGGGACTTACCTTTCTGGAGTATTCTGGCACTGTTCAGTCTGCTTCCCCAATGAGTCAGGCCAGGTTGTAGGGTTGTGGCCTGCGGGGACTGCCTCAGAAGGAGGTCCCATCTAGAGGACAGGTGGCACCCACCTCATTTGCTTGGAGATCACCATCAGCTGTGCCCATCAGCCCCAAGATGGAGGTACAATGGGCCTTCTTGATTGGGTTTTTCCCAGTAAGGGAATCAAATGTTGTGGCCGATGGAAAGAAACCCAAGCAGCAATCTTGAGGATATGGATGAATGGAGTTTTATTACATGGGAGCCCAGAGGAGAATTAAGTCTCTAAATTCTGAGCCCTGTTTCTTGATTTTCATAAGTTTATATAGGAACATTAAGAGGGCAAATTCCATAGCAAGCAGGCAGGCAGGGTTACAAAAGCAGAGGAGTGAGGTTAGCTTATCTTACTAAAAGCAGAGAGCCCTTAGGGAGGAAAAGAGTCATTATCTCTTTAGAGTTGTAAATTTCAATTCAAAGGGCCAGGTGGGGAATGCTTATCTTCCTGACATGGATTCCATTGAGAAAGGGGGAGAGGAAAAGAGAAAGGGAGTGAGGGTACTTTATTTTCCTAAAGCTGTGGGTTTCTGCCAAGGGGTTTAGGGCCCCAGCACTTCCCTTATCAAACTTAGCAAATGACTTTAGCCAAGGAAAAAAAAAAACTGTGAAAGTAAAGTTTTTAATACTAATGTCACTTGATTGTTCCCATCGATATGAAAGATGACTCTGGGGAGAAAATGTACAATAATTGCCTTGAGTAAGAAGAAATTTAGATTGTTTCTTTGTGAAAAGTTAAGGAGCCCTGTTCTCTTGCTTGATCTCTCAAGGGAAGATGCTTGATTAGTTTTCAGACATGGATTCATTTCTTCGTAAAGCTGGCTTTCCACATTTTACCTCATGCTACTTGTTTTCTGTTTTTGTTGTTAAGAGCACAAGAGTTCTCGTTATCAACCCTATGGCTTTACTAATTATAGAGATCAGGTGATTTTTATTTCATGCTCCAAGAAGAGAAAAATATTATCAAGAAATATATATATCATCTTTTATGTTAACTGGTCATTGCTGAAGGTGGAAAAACCATTCCTAATATTTTGAACTTTTTAAATCTTGTATCAAACGCCATTGTCTCAGTTGTCACATAGTTTTTTCTTGTGTGGTACAGCAAATATCAAATTAAGGAAATATCTTCATAACTGAAATATAACAGATTTTTCCTCCCAACTTCTTTATGTCTCAATATTTGCCTTTAATTTCCTCCACCAATGCAGTGAATTATCTTACAAATGTAATTCATCTTTGTCAGTTACACAATGTGTGCATTATAAGAGTGACTTAATTTTTGCCAAAAGTAAAGACTCCTAAAAGGGGGCTCATCCAATAAAAAAAAAAAAAAATATTTACATGCTCAAAGAAAAAACTCTGGATTTTGGAAGACTGGTCTGATCTAGTGACTCTTGCACCTTAAGTAATAGCCTGGGTGCTCTTATTTTTGTACTATTGCATACCTAACACTTGGTTGACTTGTGGCCTAACCAAGTTCACTGCATAATGTGTAAAATAAAACTCTTCTACTGACACAAGTTTTTCAAATAGTGAAAGAGATTCATTACATATTGATGTGTAAGGAGGTAAGAGGTAAAGCAAAGCCTCAGATCTGTCTTCCCAAATTGAAGAAATTCTGAGTTTTGATGATATTCAAAAAAAAGGATATGGAGATAATGAATATGGGAGACTTGTCGATATTGATTGATTTGTTCTATCTGAAGTGTGTAATTTCAGAAACTAGAGGCTGCTTTTGAGGATTGACAAAAGACAATTTGGGTGTACATCAGGTTAAAGGTTACAAAAGTGTTGTAAATTCCTTAACTAACATAAGATAACAAGTAGGAAGACTAAACTGAACAAACCATTAAGACCTGACAAAAACAGCAGGAGTAATATATATGGTTATAGGTTACATTAAAGTTGCAAATAGTTCCATCCACATAAGATACTAAGTAGGTGAGGTAAACAAGCAAGCCATTAAGAACTGAGGACATCTTTCGGGCAATACGTATGCATTTAGGTTACCATGGAGTCTTAATTCAATTAACATAAGATAGCAAGTAAGGGATGAAAGCAAAATAAGATAGCATTTATAATTAAACCATTGTAGACAGCAGTTATGATGTATAAGGGAACAGATTCTTCCTAAGGGAAAGGCAGTAACTGATGACAACAGACATTGCATGGTTACACATTTGTAACTGTTCCTGGACAACTGCAAAGCCACAAACCATGTCCACATGCTAAGTAGTATGATAAAGGAAGCAACAAGAGTGTGTGTCTCCAATCTCCACCACTCTTCTAATGTCTACGTCAGAATGTAGTGAATGAGCCATATTCCATAGCTATAAGGAAAATGTATGGTGTTAGTGGGTGGCACTGAGTCTACCCAGGTTCTTTTTATTTGAGAGACAAGTGAAGGATTGATGCTTTAGAGCACAAGGGCCATATTTGGTCCATAGTGGATGAGATTGAATAACTCATGAGGGGGATTTATGTGGACAGATTAGATAGGAGAGAGTGATTTGCACATCGAAGAGACAGAAGTAGAAACCAAGGTTGATACAATGATTTTTAGAATGAGTCATTTTAGATGATCTTCCTATACATTGTGATTGCAGACAACCTTGGGCAGTTCAGGATTGGAAATAGTGAATTTGATAACACTGTGAAACACATATTGAAGGATTCTTCTTAATTGGAGCAGCAGCATAAATGAGCACAACTATGGTCACCCCATAATAATTCTGTGGGGTACAATACAGTGTCCTTAAGGTTCAAAATGAAAAAAAGATAGTTAATTAAAATATCAAATGAGTACAATGTAAGAAACCATAAGCAATTGAACTGCTAAATCTCAGAATATGGAACATAAAACATCCCATGATTTTCTCTCTCCCTTCAAACATGTCATACCCTGTGGGTCTCTCTCACACAGAATGAGTGTATGTGCAAGGAAACCAAACATAACCTTCTCATTCCATGTGCTGGGTTCCTTTCTCTTCCAGGTAACTTTTTGGACAAATTTACAATGCAGGGAGTGAAAATGTATTTCTGTTTCATCTCCTTGAATTGAACTTTGTGTTGTCATGTTCTATTTTATCCTGAAACTTGCTCTCATTTCTTTCTTTCTCGCTATAGATCTCTGGTTCTCTCTCTCTCTTTCCCTGTATCTATCAATTCTCCCAATTTCTGGTATATAGTGGTGGAATTAAAAATTTAAATAAATAATTATCAGTACAATAATAATGTAATAAAGCATATAATAGCTTAGTAATTATATAAAGAATATTTTTATTATTGAATATTGAATATGTTCCAAACTCTTTTTTATATTTTTTTGTGTGTAAGTCAGTGTATTGTGTGTTACTTATTGCTTCTCACTTTTTAAAATGTATTTTTAATTTAATATGCCAAATTGTTAATTCAATTAAATGCCTATTATTTGCAAACATAAAAATTGCCCTAAAGCATCTCATTGAATTTTTAAACCCAATCCATGGAAGAATATCTAACTTCCCCATTTAATAGATAATCTTTTGAGTTATAATTTTCTGTCTGATGGGAACTTTGTTTTGCAATCAGCATGAAAGAAAATTCATTTGTATTGATTTATCTTGACCTCCATTAAAACAATAGGAAAAATATTGGTTAAATTTCTATTTTTGTAATATAATTTTATACATTTTAAACTATTTTACTGAAGTTCTTTCTTTCATGCATGAACATCAGTGAACAATAATTGTATAGCAAAAGTTGCAAACTTAGGAAACAAACATACATAGCTTCATATATTACCCTACCACCTACACTTTGTTGGTTTTGTGAAAATAAACTGTTACAAACTATGGAAAAGAATGGTCAAACTATTACTGATAACTATAGACAATTTCTTATATTTGGTGTATTTTTAACCCAACCCACCTGGTTATTGATACCCTGTATTAATATTACATAATTGTTACAGCTCATGAGAGAATGTTCTCATATTTTTTCAGTTAACCACAGTGTATCTTCCACCACAGGATTCATTGTGTTCTACAGTCCATTACTTTGTACAATCTATTCAAAGTGTACCAAAAACAGCTCTTATATTCAAGCCAGAGTTGTGCTTTCATCACCTCAGTCCATTTTAGAATGTTTCCATCACTCTAAGTGGAAAAATCTCATACCCTCTTATAACACATTATTGTCCCTTGGAATTAATATAATATCTTCTTTGCCATTGCTGCAAAGGTATTACAATGACTGTTAACTAAAATCCATGTTATATTAATTAAATTAAATCCATAATCACATTAATTGTAATTTCCCATGTTTCACCATATTCTTAACACTTTGTAAAAGAGCATTCTTAAAATTATATTATTAACCACATCATAATCCTCTCCCAAAATCACAGTTATACAGTCCCTTCATTATTTTCTACCTTCTTTTCAATTGAAACATTACATCCACAGACTATATCTCTCAGGTCAATTACATTTATAAGTTAGCATTGTTATTTATACCCACTATAATGTGCTATCATCAATTCTATCTATTTCCACATATTTACAATCAACCTTATTAAAAAGTCTACATACAGAAAGCATCAGCTCCCATTGTCCACCAAAATTCAATTTCCTAGTAATGTACACTCTATAGTTTATCTCCATGTGTTTACTCATCATTTTAGTTCATATTTCTGATATCATACAATATTTGTCATTTTGCTTCTGACATTTCACTCCACGTAATGTCATCAAAGTTCATCCATTTTGTAATAGGCATGTCAGTTTCATTTTTTCTTAGAGTTGAACAGTATTCCATTGTAAGTATATACCACATTTTGTTTATCCACTCATCAGTTGATGGATACTTCTGCTGTTTCCATATTATTGTAACTGTGAATAATGCTGCTATGAATATTGGTGTGTTAATGTCAGTTCATGTCCTTGCTATCAGTCTTCTGAATACATTCTTAGTAACAGGATTGTTGGATCATATGGCACTTCTATATTTAGTTTCTTGAGGAACCACCAAACAGTCTTCCAGAGAGGCTGCACCATTCTACATTCCCACCAACAGTAAAGGAGTTTTCCTATATTTCCCCACTTTTCCAAATTTGTAGTTTTCTGTTTTTGTTTTAATGGTCATTCTACATGGTAGGGAATGATATCTCAGTGTGGCTTTGATTTGCATTTACCTAGCCGCTAATGATGAGGAACTATTTTTTAAATGTGCTTTTTGGCCATTTTTATGTTCTCTTTGGAGAATTATCTATTGGAGACTTTTACACCGGGTTGCTTGTCTTTTTTATCTTTGGGTTGATGACATGGATTTCAAATCCTTATCAAATATTTGGTTCCCAAATATATTCTACCAATGAGTAGCACGCCTTTACACCTTCTTGAAAAGTCCTTTGATGCACAAAATTATTTAAGTATGAGGAGGTCACATTTACCTATTTCTTTTTTCATTGCTCATGCTTTGGGTATAAGGTTCAAGAAACCACAGCCTACCACAAGATTTGAAAATGTTTTCCTACATTTTATTCTCAGAGTTTTATGGTTGTAGCTTTTATAGTTAGGTCTTTTGATCCATTTTGCATTACTTTTCTTATAAGGAGTGAGATAGGAATCCTTCTTTCTTTTGGATATGGATATTCACTTGAAGCAGCACTATTTGTCGAATAGGCTGTTCTGGCCCAGGTGGGTGGATTTGACAGCCTTGTCAAAAATGACATTGTCATAAATTCGAAGATCTACTCCTGAACACTGAATTCAATTCCATTGGTAAAACTATCTATCCTTATACCACTATCACCCTGTTTTTATAACTGTAGCTAAGTAATAGGCTTTAAAGTCAAGAACTGAGGGTCCTCCAAGGTTTTTGTAAAGATATTTTTGAGTATTCAGGACCTATTACCTTTCCAAATAAACTTGATAATTGGCCTTTCTGATTCTGTAGAAAACAGCTGTTGGAAGTTGTATCAAAATTGTGTAGAATCTGGAGATAAATCTGCATAAAATTGACATCTTAACGATATTTATTCTTCTAATACATGAACATGGAATGTCCTTCCATTTAGTTAGGTCTTCTTTGATTTTCTTAACACATTTTCTAGTTTTCTAAATGCAAGTCCTTTATGTTCTTGCATATGTTTATTCCTAAATATTTGAAACTCTTAGTGTTTTTATAAATGGATATTTTCCCTGACTTCCTATGTAGATTGCTCCTTAGTACTGTTCAGAAATGCTACTTAATTTTGTAGATTATTCCTGTATCCTGCCAATTTGCTGAACTCATCTATTTTTTCTATTAGTTTGTTATGGAACTTGTAGGATTTTCTAGGTATAGGATCTTCTCATCAGCAAAATAGTGAAAGTCTTACTTCTCTCATTCTTATTTGGATGTCTTTAATTTCTTTATTGCCTATTTGCTCTAGTTACAACTCCTAGCACAATATTGAATAAAAATGGTGAAAGTTGGCTAACTTTTTTTGGTTTCTGCTCTCAGCAAGATGGTTTTAATTCTTTCTCCACCGAAAACAATGAGAGCTGTGGGTTTCTAACGTAGGTACTATATCATGTTGAGAAATTTTCCTTTATATTCATCTTTCATTCAGTTTTCATCAAGATAGGATATTGGGTTTTCCCAAATGTCTTTTATAATTGATCACGTGATCTTTCTTCCTCAATTTAGTAATATGATGTATTACATTGTTTGATTATCTTTACTTGAACCACTCTTGAATACCTGGGATAAAATCCACTTGATAATGTTCTATAATTCTTTTAATGTGCTGTTGGATTCAATTACCAATTGTTATTTTCAGGAATTTTGCATCTATATTTCTTAGAGAAATTTTCCTGTAATTTTCTGTTTTTCATGTTATCTTTATCTTGATGTGGATTTAGAGTGATTTTTTCTTCCCAGAATGAGTTTCATAGCAGTCATTCTTGTTCTAGTTTTTGGAAGATTTTGATCAAGTTTTGTATTAATTTTTCCTTGAATGGTTGGTAGAGGTCACCTGTGAACCCATCTCTTCCTGGGCTTTTCATCTTTGGAAGGATTTTCATATCTATTTCAAACTCATTACTTGTGACTAGTTTGTTGAGGTCTTCTATTTCTTCTAAGGTCATTGTAGGTTGTGCATTTGTTTCTAGGAATTTGTCCATTTCATCTACATTGTCTAGTGTTTTTGCCTACAGTTGTTCAAAATATACTATTATGGTTGCTTTTATTTCTATATGGTCATAGTAATGATACCCAATCATTGCTGATTTCATTCATTTGTATCTTCTCTCTATTTTCTTTTTCAGTCTAGCTAAGGAATTGTTGATTTTGTTGATGATTTCAATGAACAAATTTATTTTTTTGTTGATTGTTTAATTGTTTTTTCTGTTGTTGTTCTCAATTTCACTTATTACTGCTCTAATATTTCCTATTTCTTTCCTCTTGCTTACTTTGGGGTTATTATGCATTTATTTTCTCTTTCGTGCAGGCAATTATTTATGTCTTTGATTTTAGCTGTTTTTTCTTTTAAAGTAACAATGACAGATATATTCTTCTTAGCACTGCCATCACTTCATCCCATCATTATGATATGTGTGTCTCATTTTCATTAACCTTGAGATAATTAATGATTTATCTTGTGATTTATCTTTGACCCACTGATTGTTTAAGAGTGTATTGTTTGTCCTTCATATAATGGTGAGTTTTCCCTTTCTCAACTTGCTGTTGTTTTCCAGCTTTATTCTATTATGATCACTGTTAGTGCTTTGTATAATTTCAATCTTCTTAAATATATGGAGACTTGCTTTGTAATCCTACATATGTTTTATCTTGGAAAAAGATCCATGAGCACTTGAGAAAAATGTACATTCTGTTGTATTGGTTTGCAATATTTTATATATATATCTTTGAGGTCTAATTCAATTATCATATTATTCAATTTCTGTTTCCTTATTGATCTTTTGTCCCTTTGTTCTTTCCAAAGATGTGATTTTGTATTGAAATCTCAAACTATTATTGTAGAGACTTCTATTTCTCTCTTCAGTTTTGCCAGTGTGTGTTTCATATATTTTGGGGCAACCTTGTTATCTGCATATATATTTAGTATTGTTACTTTTTCTTGGTGTATTGTTCCTTTTATTAATATATAATGTTCTTTTTCATCTCTTATAATAGTTTTGTAGTTACAGTCTATTTTGCCCAATATTTTGTCCAGCCCTTTTAAGATTATTGTTTGCATGGAATATCATTTTTGGGGAGTTGGCAAGGTTGTAAAGAGTTTATTAAGACTTGAGAAAAGAGATAAATACACACTTTAGATATTGGTAGGCTCCAGCGTGTGTCACACATATAGGGCCCTATGGTAGTTCTTTTTAAGACTTTTTTCCCTCCCCTTTCCTAAAGTTAATGATGGACCCCAGCAATTTGTTCTGATAGGTTGCCTTATAACCCCCACCTGCTGTTCTCAAGGGATCAATGAGGAGGACTTTGGTACGAGTGACCCAGGGCTTCACCTAGACCCTTGGAGATTTCCAAATGGGACCCCATGGCCATCTCTTTTTGGTTGTTATTTGAGAGGAATAACTTTTTCCTGCTTTTTACTTTCCATCTGTTTGTGTCATTGCGTGCATCGTGTTTCTTGTAGACACGATATGGATGGCTGTGTGTTTTTTTTTGTTTGTTTGTTTTTGTTTTTTTTATCCATTCTGCCACTCTGTCTTTTGATTGTGGTGTTCAATCCATTATCATTCAACATTATACTGTAAAGTCATTTCTTAATTCATCCATTACATCTTTTGTGTATCCATTGACCTATCTTCCTATTACCTGTCTTTTTACTCTTTTTGTTACTCTTACTAATATTTTCAATATTATTACTATAATAATAAAATAATTATAGTTATCTAATAATCTCATGTTCTACCCTTTTTTCCTGGCCTCTTTCCTCTTTTCTTTCAGGCTGCAGCATTCCCTTTAGTATCTCTTGTAAATCCAATCTCCTTTTGACATACTCTTTAAGGTTTTGTTTATCTGTGAAGACTTCAAACTCACCCTCAGATTTGAAAGACAATTTTGATGGATAAAGACTTATTGACTTGAAATTTTTCTATTTCAGAACTTTAAAATATAATTCCACTGCCTTATTGCCACCATGGTTTAACATAGAAGTATTTGATGAAATATTTGTTCTTGCTGCTTTCAGAATTCTTGCTTTATCTCTAGCATTTGACATTCTGAATAGAAGGCATCTCATAATAGATATTTTAAGATATATTCTGTTTCTGGTGCATTTTCCTTCTTTGATATTGATATTTATGTTTTTCCTATGGCTTGGGAAATTTTGTGTCAATATTTCCACAAATATAACTTCCTTGCCTTTCCCTTCTCTTCTTCTTCTGGGATACCTATAACACATATGTTTGTGTGTTTCACATTGTCGTTTAATTCAATGAGACCATTTTTCATTTTTTCAAGTCTTTTCTGTTTCTGTTCTCCTGTATTTTCAAAATCAGTTGTTCTGTTCTTCAACTCTTTTTCTGTCCTTATCCTATACAATCTGCTATTGTATGTCTCCACTGAATTTTTAATCCCTTCCATTTGTGACTTAATGCTTATTCTATGTTGAAGAAAAATCCATGAGCACATGAAAAAATGTACATCCTGCTGTTTGGGGATACAGTGTTCTATATATATATGAAGTCTAGATTATTCATCATATTATTCAAGTTCTGTTTCCTTATTGATTCTTTGTCCAGTTGTTCTATTCAAAGATGACAGTGTTGTATTGAAGAAATGTAAGGGCTCTTATTTTTCTTTTTAAACTTTCAAATTCTCCTTTCTGTTTAAATTCAATTTAATTGAATTTAAATACTGAGCAGGTATCACTCTTTATCCAGTTGTTCCCTGTTGCCCTAAAATTATTCTGTGCTTTTAATTATCAGGTGATGTTGCTCATGGATAAGTATGGTTGAGGCTGAGTTTGAGAACGTACTTGGGGATGAAACTCTTGCACAGCTCCCTCCTGTGAGATCTGAGTTCTCTAATCATATGCCACTCCTTGTGCTGGACCCATCCCCCCAGGTGGGCAGGGTACTCTACTTCCTCTGCTTTGAGAGAGAATGATCAGGTAAATCTTTGTTCCTCTCTTTCCTGTGGCACCTTTGAGAGGAGAATGCAGCAATTGTTCTAGGTGATCAGGTTAATTCTGCTTGCCCTGCTCAAAAAACAGTGTGCATTTTCACTCCATCCAGGGCAGCCAGGTGTTCAGTAGCTCTTCAAGGTGGGTAGAATGAAGCTGCCCTCACTGGTCACTAAGAAAGTGTGCATTTTTCTTTATTCCACTGTTAGTGGTGGCCCACTTGAATATGACAGCTCTGCCCTGAGAAAGTGATCAAGCTGCACCAAATTTCCAATACTGCTGGATGTGAGGGGTTAAACAGTGGTTTCCCAAACTGGGTGTGCTGGATCTGATACTTACCATCTTAGACACCAGGGGTGTTTTTTAGTCACCACTGCTCTTTTCCTTCAGGGGTCAATACCAAACAAATGCTCTTCCTTCTTCATGGCTTGAGCAAGTTTATACTTCAGCTGTGTTCAAGATTGGGATCCAGATAGCTGAATTTGCCAATTAACAACATTAGTTGGTGCCAGGGCACATCACATCCCCTGAATTTGGGAAAGAGAGGTTCTGCTTCCAGCAGGGGGTTGGGTCAGGAGATGAGCCGCCTCTTCAGATGGGATGGGCAACTGCCTCTGCAAATGGTGTATTGTGCTCACCTCCAGATGGTCATTCTCCACTTCCTGTTCTGCCTTGTATGATGCACAGTGACCTGTTCTCCAGAGTTCTCACACTGTTGATCTGAACAGCACCTGTCTGCTTATTATTTGCCCTGTGATATGAAATGATTGATGTGATTCCTTCTCTGTTGCCATCCTGGAATATAATTTTTATGCCAATAGCATACTGAATTCTAGGGTAAGAAACATCTATTTTATATCTATTGTATCAATAACACTTATAAGAATATCCAAATGAATTAATGATTTTATTCTTTTCATTTATTGGTCAATTAATTTTTGGACTGCTGCATCTCCAAAGAATTTTCATTCCAGTTGAATGAATTACTATAACAGCCATTTAAATTGAATCACTTGGTTATTAACTGTAACTCTGATATTAAACTTTTTATGATAAGCTTATAATTATTTCAAGAAGTTCATTGACATTATTTTCTTATGAAGGAGCTCAAAAATAAGATTATCATTCATATATAGTATAAAATATGTATGCATATTAAAAATAATTTCCCAAAGAATTAATTTGCAAATTGGTAACACTTTGACCCAAGTGTGTTAAATGATTACACTATACAGAATAATGGGCTTCCAATTAAATACAATTTTAAGTAAATATTCTGAATGCTTTATTCTAAAAATGACAAACATAATAAAGTAAAAAAAAAATTAAATGGATGTTTTGATTCCTGTTCTTTCAAAACAAATGGACATGTATTACATTGAAAAATCTTTATAAACCCAAAATAAGTACTTGATTTCATGGAATCAAGAAGTAGATGTATGACATGTTTATACTTTTCTGGAGGAGAAAGACTAGGACACATCTCTGTCTATCTCTGGAATATGATATCAAAACACCAATAATTCAACTTCCAATTTTGACAATAACCAGCTAAGAACAGTCTGATTAGCTAATTATAATATACACATTAAATCTTAAGTAGTGCTACCAAAAAATCACTAATTTGGCTACTTTTCAAAATGGTTGAATTCATTGACTAAACTAACTTAAGTAACCAAATATTGTGTTTGTGAAAAAAGACATTTCTGACATGGTGATCAACCTAAGTATAACTTTTATCAGTTGAGGTTATTATTTGAAGGAAATGTGATATATCTGTAAAATATGGTTATGGTCTACTATTTTTCATTTTATTAGTATCAAATAAGTTATATGCTTCATGGAAATGATATTTTATATTCCTTTCTCTGTAATTGCATTCTATGTTGCCTCAAAACATTCCAAGTTGTCTATTTTAAGCTTAAAGAGCTTATATGAAAAATAATGCTCATTGGTTAACTTTTGGACAGAACTGAACCTACTTATTTCTTGTTACAATTTGTAAATACTTCATGTATATATAGAAAAACACAGACTCTTAAAAAATGCATTAAGATTTTCCTAAAAACCTCAGAGGCAAATGCTTTGAAGCACATGAGAAATGTAATCATATATAGAGCATATTTTATGATTAGCCTCCAAGTTTATAAAAGGTAGATGGCTATAACCTGCATGTTGCATCTCTTCTTCAACATTTAGAAAAATTACACAAGGAGTTTTGGAATTATTTGGGAGAAAAATAAGTCTTTAGAAGCATACAACTTATATATGTGTGGAGGAAGGTACTCAATAATTACAACATACTTTCTATGTTTTTTTATTTAATATCAGTAAGCCCACAACTAGAGCATTCCTCTTGGAGTTCATGTACAGTTTTCTATCAAAATCCAAAATCTTCTAAATGGCGCATTAGATGTGATTTTTAACTATCATTCCTACCCCCTTGGAAAGTATTTCAAATTTCTGATAGACTGAGTAGGCAAAGAATTATAAAAAAGGTTTGGAGAAACTAGAAGTGCCATTGAGGTATTAGGGAGAAGGTGATAGAGTAGTAGACATGTGATGATGGAGTTAAGGAAAAAACAATAGGGTGCTTCCAATTTCTGAGGAAAGGATGTAGTCATTATTGTGTAGACAACATGAAAACTAATCATGTAAATACAAATAAGATATACAGTAGAAGTAGAAGAAAGACAGCTGCATCACTGAAACTTTTTATATTAGAGGATATAGAAAAATGAGAATATCATTCTTTTAACAAGCATTTAATGAGGATACAATGGGCCAGGGATTCTGTTATGTAAAAAGAGTCAGTGTAAAGAAGTATTTTGCCTGCTTCTTGTCATCAACCATACAGTCTTACCTATGGGATAAGAATGATTATAATAAAGTAAACTGTTAATGAAAAAAGCAGAATCAGAAAGTGAATATGATTCTGGAGAGTAGGGAAAAGTTAACAACTTTGGATAGGCATGTTTATGGTGAACTCTGAAATTGAGTTGTCAGTACTATTCATTGTTCTTGGAAACTTCCTATGATCAACCAGCTCATGGAGAATACTACAGCCCTTATTTGAACATCAAATTTTACTGAGCTTTTGGGTCAACCAGTCAAAATAATCAGGGCCTAGTTACACAGATACATCCTTGCAAATCTGGCTTATGTGTTAACCTTCAAAAAATTTAAAATCATAACAAAGAAGTGTTAGCATTCCACATGATACATTATGTCAGTGTTAGATTCTGGATCAATGAGGCTCGGATTCAGGCAGGAGTTTATTAGGTCACCAGCTTGGCAGAGGTCCTAAGTGAAACTTCACCCACCCACATGGTAGGGGTCTGAAGAGAGGCTTCAGCCCACCTGCATGGTTGGGTGCCATGGGAATGAAATGAAAACACTCTGAAGCTTCCTATTCTTTGGTGGAGGTAGCCACCAGCACCGTTTATTCATTCTCCTTCAATATATATACAGTCATCTATATAAGGAGGTGTGCCCAAACAATTGCTGCACATGAAAGCGCCCAGAAAATTTTTCTCACAGGAGACACTGGAGAGGCAGAAAGCTCTAATTACATAACAGTGTAAAGTAAGAAAAGCCTCATTGTTTTCATCAGGGACTGATAACAGCAGCTTTTTCCCATGCTGCAGTAATTCACTTGCACAGCAAAGTAGGTTTAAACTGTTCCAAAGTGTTCCCACATTTCCCCCTTTACTGTGTAAGAAATAAGATGAAAAGGAAAGGGGAAAATATATCCTGACAGTCTTTAAAAATATCTGTTTTGATTTGTTGATTGGTAATAGTAAGACTAGGTCACTATCAGCTACCTGGGGCTTGAACTGGGCTGTGCATGGGACACAAAGTAGCCATGGGGGCAGCTGACCTCCCTTGGGAGGGGTGAGGGTCAATGTCCTACCTCTGTAGGCCCTCAAGTTGTCTCCTGATGGCCCCCTGTGACTGTGCCTGTCTTAGGTTGTTCCTTCCCTGAGGAATCTTACCTATCTCTGGCTAACCAGCCTTCCTCTGAGGCCAAAGAGGGTGATGTGTGATTGTCAAAGTTTGCATTGTCTCCATACTTAGCACCTGCCTTGGGATACCCACGCTCACTGGTGGGGCCCCAGCTCAGGTTACAAGTTTTGGAAAACTCAGGTTTTCCATCACCTAAAAGGCTTATACAACTTAAGGAGACACAAGCAATTCCAAGTATGGGATGTGTGCAGGATACCCCCAGAATACAGTAAAACTGGAAAAGGCAAGTGAGAAGGAAAGAAAGGAGACTTAGAGATAAGGCTGGGAGACATAAATCTTAAAGATATTTTAATTAAAGTGTTCTTAAGTCTTCTCCATTTCTATGCTCTTGATTTTTGGATGTGGGAGAGAAAGATGAGGCAGCGACTAAGGCCATGAACTTTTGTTTAGCATGATGAGCTCGTGAGGGCCTGATGAATTAACTTAAGGATTAACAATAAAAAAGCATGATTATTTCAATAAGAGATATTACCTAGATTCTTATGTTTAGACCATGAAACCATTTAAATGAATTTAACCATTGCAGATTATCATTAAGTGTTTGAAACACATTTTGCTGAGAAAGAAGCTGTATTTAAGATAGTTGATGACTAATGAATTTTTAGGTTTAATTTTTATATATCAATCTTTTATGATATGTATACATACATTCCCATGCTTACCAAACTGGTGGACACACTGATATACTTGGCTTATATTTGGCTAGATTCCTGGATACACACAAGTTAAATACTAATATGTACATTTAATTTAATAAGTTTATGTGGATAATTAGAGTGAGAAATAAGAATAACATAATCTATTAAAAGATTAAATTAATATTGAGTAGAACATTTGGGACTGCTGCCAACACAGCAGTGATGTATGATAGCTGAAGTTAATGGAATAGTTTTAATAAGAAGAAAAAAGGACATTTAGTACCTGTGTAAAATTTGATGCTATAACAGCCAAATATGCAAGGAACTTATTTTCAGGAGAGTGTGGCACCCCAATGCAAGAGTACACCTTGGTAGCCTTTTGGTCTAATTGTTTAAGACTTTCCTAAGTTACTCCCTGAGTTTGGATAAAGTTACGGCATGGTTGTATCTGGGAGTAGGAATAGGCCCTTTCACTCCTGAATTGGCCAGATAGAATTTATTTTGTTCTTTAAGTATTAATTCTTTGGTAGTGACAAGGTCCAGGCTGGCACTTCCCCAGGTGATGGCACGTATGTCTGTCCTGGATGGGAAAGCTATGGAGGCAGAGCTGAGTGCCTCTGTTTTGATTGGGTATGATTGAACAAAGTCCTCTGAAAGGATTTCAGGGCTCTGAGGGGAGTGCCCTGCTGCCCATTTCCTGGCAGAGGATTCCCATCTTTATCAAATTTACATCTACATTTATTTGCCCAATGCTTTTTTTTTTTTATGGCATCATGGACAGTCTTTAAAGGTCAGGGTGTTTTCCTTAGCCTGGCACTTTTGTGAGCCTCCTGTATTATGAGGGCAATATTTAGCATAATGACCTGGTTCTCCACAAACAAAACATTTCACTGAGGCAGCAAGAGCTAGCTAAGGTTTGAGCTTTAAAGATTTTGGTGCATATATTTTGACAAGCTCCAACACTACTACTACAGGAAAAACCACCATTTCACCACCATGTTTTAAGGCCTCTCTCATGCATAACTCCATTCTTGACTCTAGAAATTGTGGCAAAGGAGGAGGCAGCTCCTCTGAGATATCTAGACATTCCCCATCCACAAGAATAGGTGGCAGTGGCAGTAATGGGGGCAGAATGGGGTCTGGGTGCAAATGGAGTAACCACATCTGTTTCCTTTTTTGCTGATAGAACGTAGAGTGGAGTTAATGCTGCATGAACCATGCTACAAGTTATAATAGCAGGAGGGAGTGCAATTGCTAAGAATTGTATTGTTTTCACAAAAGTATACTGTTCTTTGGAAATTCTGGGTCCCATGATGACATGTTGGGGATACTAGACACATTGGCAACTATCCCCAGCAGATGGTGCTGTTCCCTTACCTTGGGAAGATTAGTTTTGATTTTTATCTGGATGAGTATATCCACTCCTTAACCTGCCAATTCACGCTGCTGATCTGGATCACATTGCTGATGTGGATCAACTCAGGGTCACCAACTGCCACAGGAGTGAAATGAAAACACTCTGAAGCTTCCTATTCTTTGGGGGAAGGTGGTCAGCAGCCCTGTTTATTCGATCTCTAATATATATACAATCATCTGTATAAGGAGGCGTGCCCAAGCAATTGTTGCACATGAAAGCACCCAGAAAGTTTTTCTCACAGGAGACATTGGATAGGCAGAAAGCTCTAATTAAGTAACAATGTAAAGTAAGAAAGCCCTCATTTTTTCAGCAGGGACTGATAGCAGCAGCTTTTTCCAATGCTGCAGTGATTTGCTTGCAAAGCAAAGCAAGCTTGAACTGTTCCAAAAACATTCCCACATTTGAGGTTTGAAGAGAGACTTCAGCCCATCTGAATGAGCTGGGGAGTGTATTGTGAACTGGTAAAGCTGCATGGGTTGTGAGATGTGCACAAAGATATGGGGTGCAAAATACTATGCTTGCTGTTCTCAGGGTAGGGAATGACTTTCTGAGGACTGCCTTATCATTAGGGGAGAGAATATTCTGTGGTTCCGTGGTGGTGTGAAAAGAGCAAGGGCCAGAATGGAGCATTCTGCATTTGGGCACATCGCTTGAGCTCAGGGTCAATAAGTTACAATCTAACATTCCTAACTGATGGTTGGTATGGAAAAATAAGCAGGGAGGATTGGGAGTGGGGCAGAGATACAGTGTGGCTGCTTCCTGCTTGTTTTCTCTTTGGAGCTTTGGTTTAGTGACTAATATTGAATTTCATGCATTAGAAGGAGGTTTTCCACAGGACCCTGGGTGATGTTCCAGACTGTTGATTAGAGAACTGTATAATAGCTTGGAAAATATATGGTCCTGCTGATATTAAAAGAAGATATTAGTGGGGTGAGGATGGGAATTAACAATGAGACCCAGGCTGTGTTGTGAGACTATTGCCTCCAGGAAAAGATTAATTGCTGTGAGGAGAAGGATTAATAAGATTAATATGAGAGGGGTTAGGAGGGATAAGACAGTGGTGGTAACATATATTCAACTTTGAATATTAATGGTTGATTTGAAATTATATAATTTGTTGGGTTTAACAGTATATAAAAAATTTTCTTTAGTATGTTAACAAAGTACCAGGTAGGGGAGTTTTATCAGAAGGTTTTTAATACAATATATTTTCCTATTTCTTTATAAATTTTCTTTGAGTTTTTTCAGTGACATTAAAAATAGTTTAGGTATAAGAAGAGTTCACATAGACACATAGAGAATTTTAGTGGGAATAGGAGATTTTATATTATTAACTGTGGTTTCATAACAATATTTTTGAGTGATAAGGCTGCATAGGCTTACAGTTAATATGACTTTATTTTTCCCCAGTTATTATAAGCTGAGGCATAGGCAACAAATTATTATTATTTATTTAACTTTGGGCTGCAGGGTGCCTGGCACTTTAATTATAATTTCAGTACCTGCATTGGTTTTACTGTCAGCACTTTAACTGGAGTGCTGAATTTAAACTTGGTTTATTGTTGTAAAGTTTTTTTTATCCCCTTTTAGCTATTTCATTAAAAGGTCACTCATTTTTCTAATAAAAAGTCCAATTAATATCCTGATTCATAGTTTAAGATGGCATGGGGTGACTGGTAAGTAGAATTTTTTGGTAACTGTTAATTTGAGATGGCATTCTATATAGGGAACTTACATTTTTTAAGCAGCAAATAGTAGCTGGCTGGTTACAAGAGATCTGTTGCAATGTTTGCAGTGGTGAAGGCATACCTTGCCCCTTCCAATAGTGGGAAGGGACCGATGTACAATTGTTGGGGAGAGTACAATGAATATTTGTGGATAATGTCCATGAGTTGTTGGTGAGCAATAAGCAGCTGGAATTGCTGCTGCGGAGTTCAGTAGCCATGATGTCTGTTTTTCCATGGAGCCATTCTGCTACTTTTCAGGTTTTGATGGTATGGTTCTGGATCTTCATGAGAGCATCTGCTTTAACAGTTCTGAGAGGGGTGTTAGAGGATGGACAGGTATATGATAGATAGTTATCTCTTGCTGCTGGCAGGCAGATCAGATGTCTTTCTACAGATTTCTTCTTCAGAGAGGGTGGTTTACAACAGTTTGTTTCTGTCTTGTATCTAGTATCTGCAACCTTCCCTGGGATAGGGATGGTAGTTTAAAGAGTGACCAGACACGAATGGGTTAAGCCTTTTATTTAGGGCATGGTATGCTGCACACAGTTGCTTTTTTTAAATGAAGAGGCTATATTGGAATTGGCACCTTTTGCAATTGTAATTACAAACCAAAGCATACTTGCTTAGAATGTTGCCTCTGCCACAAATTTTATTTAAAGCTAATGTTGGTTCTGGCTACATCTAATTTACCAATAAAGTCAAGGTTTTTCCCCTTTACTGTTGGAGCCTTTGTTATAGTTTTAAAAGTAGTGTGCTGGGGTATTTCTTATTTCCATGCACATCTTTTTCATTAACACCTACAATGATTTTTAACATCTGAGTTAAATGAAGGATTATGAATTTTAAATACCCCAAAGACTTCAGAAAGTTTAATAATTGTTTAGTGTTTGTGATGTGGGAAAACAATATACTTTAACAGCACTTAAGACTTTGACAGTGTTGCAAGTATGTTGCAGTTTCTTCTAATCGTTTGCTTCTGTCAGGCTTTTAAGATAAGATACCATTTTGCCTGGTGTTTCATTTAATTCTGTAAAAGGATTATTCATTATTATAATATTATTAATATAATGAAATAGGTTTATAGTTACAGGTTTTTCATGCAAGCAGATTTTTTGTCACCAGACCTGGATAGATGAATGGGCTATGCACTCAGCCTTGGGAAAGTACTGCAAAATCTACCACTGGCTTTTTCACATGAAGGTGAATTAAGGCTGGATTTATTTTCCAAGGATATATTAAAGAAAGCTTTAGCATGTTTTAAAACAAAGTGACAGTGACATAACTGGATATTAATTTTTATAATAAACCTACACTATTTAGTGTTGCTGTAAATGGAAGTGGTGTTATTTTAATTTACGATAGCTTACTGTTATATATCAACCCACAGGAGCCTTCAATGTGAATCAGATGAGCATGAGATAAAGCATCTGTCTTTAGATTTCCAGGCAGAGAGGTGGTTTCTGTGGCACATACTATTTGTTTTTCCTAGGTGAAAGAATAAATCTTTTGTAATAGTTTGAAATAAAAAGATATTGTTCAGGATTTGATTTTAAGAAAGCAAAATGTTAAAAGTTTTCTGGCTTGAATATTGTGTTATTTTAGAATTGATGACTTTTTTTTTTAAACAGCCATGGAAATGATAAGGTTCAAGAACAAGAAGCTACTTTGATAAAAAGACTTTTTTTTTGGACACGGTCTAAAATAGACCAATGATTTAAGAAACTTTGAGAAAGAACAAAATTTTAAATTTGCATCATTATAGTATTTGGTAAACCCATCAAATATTACTCAACTTTAGCCACAAAAATTCTTTTTCCATGCATCTTCTGCACTTTCTGTATTCATTCAGGTTTTATGCCATTTTTAATTTTTCCCATCTTAGGATAAAATTACTTTCTTTTTCTTTAATAATACAAATGCATTCATATACTTTCCATACTTAAGTTACCAACACAACTTTGAAAACTGTTTCAAAGCAAACCTCTTACAACATAAAATTCCCATCAAAATTAAACAAACTTGTTGGATTAATGATTTAACTTGGTTATAACTATTTTTCTTATTTCAAATTAGTACCCATATTTGTTTAAATGTTTGTTTAATTTTCATGCATTTGAAAAGATCTCTTTTAATAATTTTCTTTTGTCAATTTAATATTAGCATCCAGAGGTATTAAAATATACCCTGGACAAATAGACTGGATTGACTGAACTTGGTGGGAAACAGAGAGCAGAGGAGGGAGGGAGTGGGTGAACAGGTGGCTTTTCAGTGAGTAGAGCAAATGAGGGGTTGTGAGAAGTTAAACTATTTCTTTGAGATCAAGGAGTGAGTTAAGGGTTTGGAGAATTCAGGAATGGCAGAGTAAGTGGTTTTCATATCAATAAGAAAGGAAATTGGCTTACTTTTGGAGATGGGTGTGGGGCCTGCATGATTACTGGGCACCTTCAATCATCTGTTGCCAGTACCAGAAGGTCTGGGAGGTTGAAGCAAGGGGTTGGGTCCAACTGGGTAACTGACATCCTTTTGCTTTGAGAGGCCTGAAGACCATTGGACCTCCAGTGGATTCCCTGATTGCACAGGGGGGCATGGCTCCAGTGAAGGTTGTGGGTTTGGTTCAGGGGTGCTCATAGGATGTATGGTGACAGGGGTGGGGCATGATTGGGTGGGTTTAAATCAGAGGCAGGTGTTTTTGTATGCAGGAGGGGGGCCCAGATGCAGAGAAGGAGGATTTGGTAGGTAGTGCAGGATTGTCAGAGGGAGGGATGGTTACTGAGAAAGAGGAAAGGCTGAATGTAGGGAACCTCAGACCTCTTGCCATTGAGTTGGATTAAGTTCTCAAGGTCCTGGAAAACTTGAATGTCAAAAGTGCTGTGTTGACAAATGGATAAACAAACTGTGGTCTATTCACACAATGGAATATTATGCAGCTGTAAGAAGAAATGAAGTCGTAAAGCATATGACAATATGGATGAACCTGGAGGACATTATGTTGAGCGAAGAAAGCCAGACACAAAAGGACAAATACTGTATGAATGCATTACTATGAACCACATATATTGTGTAACATATTGTTTGATTCAAAAAAATTTTTATATGTATCCATTACATTTAATTGAGAAATGTATAAATTTATTCATCTGTGTTTACTTTTTAGTTTTTGTTTATATTTCAATTATTAAATATACAAAATAAAGTAAAAAAAAATAAAAGAAAAAAGAAATAAAGGCAGGTCTTTCCCTAAGCTAAAAAAGAAAAAAGTGATGTGCTCATGTCACTGGCTTTTGTTTATTTTATATTGTGGTCAAATAGTGGTAGAGTAAAAAATGAACTGATTCAGTTTGATTTTTCCTCAGAGGTAAAGAGTTTTAAGGTTGCAGTGGAGACACACCAAAGGCATTTCTTTTGGAGGAAATGATTAGGAGTTTCACATGTTTTGTGAGGTGTGGCAGAGTTTGGAGATCTTTTAGATATCCAGGGGTGGAAGGAAATTAGCATGTGTCCTTGAATCTTTCACTTCCAGGACAGTTAGGGGGTAGAGGATTGTTTACTGAACCCAGAACCATGCATCCCCAGAGTTGGAAAAGCCAGGTGAAGGCCAGTAATGGCCAGTGACCAAACTTGGGTCTGGGCATGCCCGGAGTCGAGAAGGTCAGGCAATGAGGACAGTTCCCCAATGCAAGAGAAGACCACTGACCTAGCACTATGATTTTCATTGGTACTCATAGAAAAAGGGACAGGATTCTCTGGAGAGGTTCAATGACTCATCCAAGGAGAAATCTGTGTCCAAGGATGGAAAAGCTGCAACTGGTAGATGGAGGATCTGTCCCAATGAAGCCTCCTGGGTTTTGACATCCAATGTTAGATTCTGGTAGTGAGGCTTGGAGACAGACCAATATTAGGTCACTGGCATGGAGGGCATCTGAAGTGAAACTTCAGATTCACCCAGTCTGACTGTGATGGGGAGTACCTTTTGAACTAGCAGTTATGCAGGGTTTTGTGGGGCACAAAGATATGGGGGAGAAATGTACCAGGCTTGCTGATCTCAGGGTAGAAAGTGACTTTCTGAGGACTGTCTTATAATTGGGGGAGAGAATTTTCTGTGGTTTGGTGGGGGTGTGAAAAGAGTAGGGAACAGAAAGGAGCATTCTGCATTTGGACACATAGCTTGAGCTAAGGTCATTAAGTTATAACATAACAGTCACCTCTTCAGTGACATGATTCCACTTGGAATATTAAAGTATTTCACAAAAAGAAATCACAGTGATTTCATTCAAACATAATTGTTAATAAGTTAGCACATGATATTTCACATTTGATGTTAGTTTTGAAGATCTTACAATTTATTGAAAGCCAGTAAACAGGATTGTTTTTCAAAAATTACAACATTGATACATTAAAGTGTGGGTGTATGTATGCATGTAAATGTGTATATGTACCTTTGTATTGAGGCAGATCACTTACACACACAAGTACACAAATAATTATAAATGAAAATATGCACAGATATATAGAAGTAATTCTAGCAACTATAATCCAATATGCTTAGAACTAATAAAATATTAATTTCTGTAAGTTAAAAATGAAGGAAAAAACTAAGCTATATTGCTAGGCATATATTGTTGATTTTTGGCAGAATAAAGATTTCATTTTCTAAATTAAAATTGAAGTGATGTTTGATAATTTATGATATAGGATAAGATTTATTAAATATTCCATTAATTATTGTTTTTAAATAGTTTTATTGAAGTATATCAATCATATATGATCATACATAAACAATAAGTGTATAGTAAAAATTGTGAACTTACAAGATAAAAATGCATAACATCATGCAGGGGTCCCATACATTAGCCCTTCACCAACACCTTGCATTTTTGTCATACATTTGTTACAAACTATGCAAGAGCATCATCAAAATATCACTACTCACTTATAGTCCATATCTTGCATTTGGTGTATTTTTCCCCCATCCAACCCTATTTTTTTAAACGTATCAATAAAACATACAATTTATCCAAAGTATACAATGAATGGTATTTGGTATAATCACATAGTTGTGCATTCCACACTTTAATCATTATTAAAGCATTTTCATTGTTTCAATAATAATAATAATAACCAGAAACAGAAAAACAAGAACTTCCTCACCTCTCAGTCTTTCCTTTTCACCTGCTGAACATAGCTGCTGTTTCTGGATATTATTGGCTAATTTTTTATTTGTTTATTAAGTAGTTTTATTTGAGATTTATTCGCAAGCTTTTTTTTTAGCTGTTAAAAAGACCATTATTGAAAAACTATAAAATAAGTAGAAAAATAGATTGAAAGAAATTACAGATTTTAAAAGAGAGTGTAAGGCCAGGTTAGATTGAATGTAGTCAATTATAAGAAATAGCATAACAAACATTTATAAATGTAAATTATAATTCTAATATAATAGATATTAATTGAAACATAATTCTAATTTTTAAATTAGAGCTCTAACTTTTGAACATAATTTCTAAGAATTAAATAAATTATTGGATTAAGTACTTAATTTCCATTTAGACCAAATTTTTTCTGGATAATCAAATTCCTATTTGGGAATCCTTCACATCTTAGTGGAATGAATATGCCATAACAATATGGCATAACAATATGCCAACTCATTATTTTATGAGCCAGAAAAACTCAAAAGCTTTTTCAACAGTAGTCATGCTAAATCATTATTGTTCTAGATGGATTTTAATTAATCAGTATGCATAAGAAATGGCTAAAGAAAAATGAAGAATCCAAAAATATATCTTTTTTCCAGTTCTCCTCAGTTAAAAGCAAGTGTTGATTTTGTGTGAAGAAACTTACAATATACTGATCACAAGAATAATTTCCAAGTTGCACTGAGTAATTATTGTGCATATACTATAATATTGTCATTTTACATTTATCTGATCTACTACAGCTCTTCTTTGGTTAGTATTTGAATGAAATACCTTTTTTAAACCTTCACTTTTAACCTGATTGTCTGCTTACATAAGAGGTGGGTCATTTGTAGACGACTTATAAATAGATCAAAATTTTTTCATACAGTCTACCAATCTATGTCTTTTGACATTCAAGGTTATTAATGAATAACCCTTAATTTATCCATGTTTTCCTTCAGTTTTCTGTTGTCATACCATTCTATTGTCTCTCTTCTTATCCTTTAGTTTATCTACCTAAAATTTTTCATTTTCTAAACTCTTCAAAATCTCACCCCTGTTTTTTCTTTCAGGGTTCAGCACCCTCTTTAGTATCTATATATATTTTTTACTTCTTAAAATATATCACTCATACATAAACATACATAAACTTTAAGTGTATATTAATACATGTGAACTTACAAAACAAACATACATAATATCATACAAAGCCCTCCTAGAAATAGCACATGTTATCTTATATTATCTTAATCTAAATGAAAAAAAAATGAGAGAATAAATCAAGCTAAACAGTCCCCTCATGTATTCAACAAATATTATTGAGGAAATGGTACATAATAGGAAATATTCTAAGTATTGGTTCGGAACAGTGAACAAAATCAACACCTCCCATCATGAAGTTTAATTTCTATTAACAATGTCAATAAAAAAATAAAGACACAAGATAATTTTTTCATGCTAGAAAGTGAAAAATGATTTACAAAAAATTAAAATGTAGAAAAAGGAGGATCAAGAAATATTTTGTGGGTGAGAGAATCGTGATTTAAATGTTCATAAGTAGCCTTCTTTGGGAAGAGAATATTTGGGAAAAATTGTCACAGGGAAGAATATAGAATTGAGTTTCAGTTTAGAGGAATCAACAACACAATTAATAATCTAAATATTAGTTAAATCAAACAAATAAGTGCTCAATTTGTAAAACATGCCCACATTAAAACTGGTTGACATTCATTTTGAAATATGTATTTCCATTTTTTATGCAGCTATATGTACATGAGTCTGGGTTCAAAAGCATTTTTTCTCCCTTTTGTATTCATCTTTTATACACTATTTTTTTTTGATCGAGTGGGGTATTTGAAATGGGATTTGAGAATCACATTTTCAGCAGTGACTTCATCCTCTTGGGATTGTTCTCTTCTTCCCAAACAAGTCTGGTTTTCTTTTCCTTTGTATTTGTCATTTTCTTTTTGGCAATAATGGAAAATACAGTCATGATCTTCCTCATCTGCAGGAACTTGCATCTCTACCCACCTATGTATTTCCTGCTCAGCCATCTCTCTTTTATGTATATCTTACATATTTCCAAGATTGTTCCCAAAACTATCACTGACTTTCTGTCTGGTAGGAAAACTATTTCATTTGCAGATTGTGGCTTCCAGGTATTTCTGTCCCTCATCCTGTTGGATGGTGAATGCTTCCTCCTGGCAGCAATGTCTTATGACCGCTATGTAGCCATCTGTGACCCACTGCACTACCCGATTTTTATGAATGAGCAAGTCAGCATTCTCATGGCCGCAGGTTCCTGTCTTGTTGGGGTCATCAACTCCACAGTTCACAAAAGTTATATACTGCATTTCCCCTTCTGTGGTTCAAAAGCAATTGATCACTTTTTCCGTGAAATACCAGCCATGTTGAAGTTGTCTTGTATAGACACATTTCACTATGAATGGGGACTTGATGTAAGTGTTATCATCTTCCTGCTCATCACTTTCTCTGTCATTTCTGCTTCTTATGTCCAAATTCTTCTTATTATACTCCAAATGAAATAATCAGAGGCACGGAAAAAGTCATTTTCTACCTGCTTCTTCCACATGGTTGTCATTATAATATACTATGGGCCATTTATTTTCACATATATGAGACCTAAATCCTACCACACTCCAGGTAAGGATAAGTTCTTAGCACTATTCTATACCATATTCACACCTACACCCAACCCTCTAATCTCAGTTTTAGGAACAAAGATGTTTTGCTAGTAATGAAAAACTTGCCAAAAGTAACTTTCAACACAAAAAGTGAGTCTGAAAAATGCTTCTTTATGAGTGTTCTATTTACATTCCAGTATTTAGAGAGAATCCATTATTAGATTCCCATGAGAATGAAGTAAGAAATTTGTTGATGACTTGACTACAAATTTAATATTTTCCAAGTATGGAAAGAAGTGGGTATTTCCAAAACATTGGCATATAAAGTTATCTTATGTGTTGGTTCGGAACATGAACACATATGAAAACACATTTTACCTTCCTTAACTCTTAAAGGAATAAAATATGGCTAAGTTGATTTACTCCTTTCATCAAAAATTGTATGAATTGGTAACAATTATTCTTTAAATTAAAATCAGCCATACCCATTGTATAAGAAACTTATATCAGTATGTTTTTATTTTAATTAAACTAATTAAAAATGCATTTAAAACCTGACAATCAGTCAATTAATAAAACACTACAATCGGTTTTTGGAATATCTATTAATTACTACTTGAATTGTTTTGGTATCTTTTTAATAATGGGAGTAATATATGCATATATTATATAAATATAACATGTAAATATATAATAAATATGTTTAAAATATCCACAAATATATAAATATAATTATATATAATAAATAAACACTTACATCTATAATCTGGTTGGGTTTAGGTCAAGTTATTGCCTCTTTTTGAGTAGCAAGAATATAAGATTTTATTAGAATACTTCACAAATTATGTCTGGTTTCAATTACAAATACTTGTTTAAAATTTCAAACAGTCTTATCAGTTTATCATGCACACAAAGAAAAAAAATTATCATCAGTAACGTATCAATTTTATTACTTGGAAAATCAAGAAAATGTTTTGAGATAAGCATTCAAGTCAGTTTTATTGTATTAAGTGGACAAAATGTGATGTATTAAATAAACATTTAATATGCTTAACATAATATATGAAACTCCTATATCAAAACTAATGAGTTAAAACCATTGGTGTGACTTTCTCAATTAGAAATTTAAGAGCAGTAAGTTTCCAAGTGTTGAGTTCAGTTCAAGGCAACTTCCCTGTTCTGTTAATTAAACTTTGGGAAATTGAAACAGTCTAGGGCTAGTGTATGGATAGAAAAGTATGGTTCTATTCATTTGTGTCCTGTCCTACAAAATAAAATGAAAAATGAAAAAAAAAACAGTAAGAATAATAAATGATAGCAAAGATTTTGTAAATTTACATTATAATTTAGTGTAGATGGACATGAATTCTGTTACAAACTTAAAACATCAATCTAGAAATATATTTATAGAACAATGAAAACATTATTACATTTTTTTCTGAATATATTCTTCTTAGTGTTAGAGATAGAAAAATATTTTTAAAATTTTATACCTATAACTTATTGCATGGCTGGTTGGTTTTTGCATGGATACTTCAGTATTAATTAAGGTCCTCCAAGAAAACAGATTCTACAGGATATATGCATGCTTGTGGGTGGGTGTGCAATGTAAATACTATGGCATATATTTTATGACATGACAGTTATTATAGGAAAATACTCACACAACTTTGGGGATGGGCAAGTCCTAATCCTTTATGACAGGCCACAAGTGAGGAACACTAATCAGTATTTTCAATGAAATTTTAGGAAGATTTTGCTGGCTGAAGAAGAGGTGGGAATTTTTTCCTCTGACTGCTAAAATCATCAGTTCTTCCTTTAAGACTTCAACTAGTTAGATGAGACTTTTCTCATTGTTGAAGACAGTCTCCTTAGTTGACTGTAGACATTATCAGCCATGGATGAAATCAACTAATTGATAATATAAGTCTGTGAAACTTCCTCACATTAACAATAAGGCCCATGCTTGCTTGACCAAACAAATGTACACCATTTGCATTTCAAGTTGACAATGAACTTAGCCACTATAGTTATCTATATTAATTTTGACAGACAATTGAAAGAAACCTATGTAAATACATAAGGGAATTGTTGTTTAATTTTTTTAGATTTGATAGTGGTTTAGTCATGATGCTTTAAAGAATCTGAGTAGTTAGGAATATTTTCTGAAGGGTCCACAGATGAAAGGATGTGATGTATGGGGTTTATTTCAAAATATACACTATTTGGAGAGATAAGAGTGTTACATGGAGCAATATTTGCCTTATGTTGATAACTGTTGAATCTGGGTGATAGATGCATGGGAGTTCATCATAATTTCATCTAACCCTTATAATTGTTTGAAAGTTCCATAACCCTTTAAAGAATTTTAACAAATTCTCATCTTTTCATTATTCCTAATCAAAAATTTCATATTCCCAGTACTTTCCACAAAACGATTCTACCAAAGTTTGTTTTGAATCCAATTCTACAATGTTCATAGATTATATGGGGAAGATAAAAATATTTGCCCCATTCTGTTTGCCATGTAGAAACATGATACATTTATTTACCTCCCTTTAAGTGGAATTCAAGGAATAAAAAGCAAATGCCTTGATGAATTTATATTGAGAAAATATATACATTTTATTTAATTTCTGATTTTATAGAAAATGTAGAATCTGTAAATCTTCAGGTCCATAGTTTTACTATTACATTTTCTGAGCATCCTTTTTTGTTATATGATATTTTCCATTAAGTTTAATTCATGTTTATGTTATTTATATTTTATGCAAATAGCATTAATTTTGTACTTCTTTTGAATAATAAAATACACTAAGTTTCAGTGTTTAGCATTATATACACGGTTACTGCTTCCAGGAATTTATTGAATAAAATATGTGTTACTTGGCATTTAATGTGCTGAACATAACATTGATGGAAAAACTTAATATAGATATTTAATATATCTATGGTGTTTACCATAGTACAGACTTTTTACCTTTCTTATAATACAAAACAGTATGTGTATTGTTCATTTTTAGGAATTTCTTTTCGTTTTTACCAAAAATTTTCACCTTCTATTTGTATAATACATTTTCTTTAATTAATATTATCATTGTTTTCCCTTTCTTCTCTAAAATCTCACTTCTGATTCTTTCACAAATACTGTTGGTTGCACCTTCAGAATAGACTCCATATCTGTCTCTTTCTCAAATGGTCCCTTATTGACACCCTGAGCCCAACTGCCTCATCTCTTAAGGACCATGCCAATATCTTAGGGCTCTCCAAACTTTCAAAATTTTGCCTTTGAGTCTTTCCATACAACAGCCTGAATGGTCCTCTTAAAATCTTATTCAGAATGAGATCTTCAATACTCAAATCTTTCTGATGACTATTGAATAAATCCAGTTATTCAGGCTTTCATGATGAGCCATTGGATCCATGCATCACCTCATTCATAGCACATGTACCCTCCTTGAATTTGAGAAGCTAAACTCCTAGTTGTTCCTCATGGCTTCAGATCCTTTGTTCTGTACTCTAATACCCTCTTTCTATACACCTTCATATTGACTTGCTCCCTCAATTTATTCAGATCTCTGCTCAAATATCCCAGTCAAGTTAGGCCTTTTCTGGACAACCATATTACACAGTAGCTTGATAACATTATATCACATTGCCTTACTTGTTTTTATATTCTAAGCTTTAGAATTACTTTTTTATTATTTGCTTATTTGGATAGACATATTGTGTGCATGTTTTCCCCTTCTGTATGTAAGTTTCTGACAAGCAGATA